>PPHD01001773.1:7134-36914 GCA_002909625.1 Bambusicola thoracicus
AAAAAAAAAAAAAAAAAAAAAAAAAGACCTACAATATTTTCTGAAACAAAACCATCACTGAAAATGTAATGACTCAGGGGCATACTAAGTCATAGGAGGATAGGAGGAAGAACTTGTTATTGCACAACTAAACCTGTAAACCTAGAAAACTCATCAGAAAATTCAATATTCTCCTTGCTTGACTACTGAACCAGCTGCAATAACAGACCTTCCTTTCAAGGTTGTGTTCCAAAGTAGTTTAACCTGATTTAAAGCCAGGTTTCTGCAGTCCCTCCTTCTGACTCACTGTGCATGCAAATTAGTTTGTGCAGGAAAGAGGCACAGAAATTTGGCATGGGGTAAGGGACAAAGGTAGGACCTTGCCAGCTGGGAACAACATTGTCGTAAACTTCGTGGATCCATGCCTATGGTACATGAGAGATTGAACTGTTTTTGAAATATTCTGACTGAAAAACTGATGATCAAACTTGTCTGAAGCAAATCAGTAAGCTCTCAAAGTTATTATGATGTCTGACCTCTATATTTCTCTACAGCATGCCTCGCAAAAATTAGAATACAGAAAGAAACCAGACTTCACAGATGACTACTGAAATGTTAAAAATCCTAATTAAATAAGGACTTAAAATTCTAATTAAAAATGGGTGTCCTCAGGATAAATGCATTTACTGTGAAAGTGCAAATTCCATCCCTTTTCTGTGTGTGTAATAAAATCCAAAATAAAATTATTTAATTTGAAGAACAACACTGCATTTCACATATCAGTCTATTTTAACTGAACAATATTAACAAGAACAGTCAATTTCCAGTAATACAGTCCTGGAAGAAAATTCTGTTTTCTAATGCAATCATTTTTTAAAGTGAGTTGTAGGTGCACAAAATCAAACTTCTCCACATTGTAAATAAACTGAGTTAGAGAGTTAGAAAACTGCTTTTTGCAAACAAAGGCAAAAAGGGAACTTATGTTTTATATACATATGCCTACAGTTATCTATGGCAATAATATACAGAACACTGATCATCATACCTTTTGAAGAGAGTCATAGCACAGCACAATGGGATAGTGAGTGTTTTTGGGTGTTACTAAAACATAAAAATTGTCATAACAATAACAACATTCCCAATGGAATACTAGTATTTTAGCTCTAACATTTTACTTAACTTTTACTTAGACAATGTAACCATTTTCTAAATTGAACAATGCAAGTTTTACTCAGTTTTTGCTCAGCATCAAGCCACTGCAAATAAGAAAAAAACTACGTAAGAAGTTTGAAACTCTTAAAAGAATAAAAGCAATGAAACTGGCTGGTACAGGAAACCGTGAGCTTCAATTTGCATTTAATCCCCTCGCAGATGATCTTTCAAATACTAAAGCCAAAGATTTTTGTAAAGAAATATTCTTACTACTTAGAAAGCAAAGTTGACTATTAGCAAAAACTTGTTTTCTTGTATTGAAATTATCTAGAAAAAAAAATACTATTTTGCATGCCCATTACGAAGAAAAAGTGATTGATCAAAAGGAACTAAACTGCATTATTTCCTAACACCCGTTAGCTTTACTTGTAATTACATGCTGCTTTCCCAGTTACAGTATACAAACATGTCAATCACTGGAAGCATGCTTACTACAGTCAGATATCCATATTGCCTCATCTATGTTAATTACCATGTCACATCTCAAACACAGTAATTGATCATTACAACTGCAGTTCAAAATTCTCAAAATACCAGATTGAGGTTCTTCAATCTAAGAGTAGAATATCATACGTTCTTGTCTTTGCAGCACTAGTTAGGGAAAGTGACATTAGTGCAGAAAAAGAGAGCAGCTTTGTGACAAGAACAGATATCCAGATTGTAAATCAGTCATCAGTTTCTGTGGAGAAGCTGTGAGACAGGCAGACCACAAGTGCCAGTGCCAGATGACAGTCTGCTGTCAGGCACTGAAGGATGCTGAACGGGGTAGTCAAGAATCAGGTACTTTGAACCCAGTCCTGTAAGTGGCAGTGTCCACAGTAATAATACATAAGACATTATAGGGACACATGAGAGTATCCAGAGCTTTGTGGGAGAGAACTCCAACGGAAAACTGAAGACATGTCTGGGAATCCCATGGCCTGTTCTTGGACAACCCACAATACAGACAGCACTGCTACACTAACTTGATAAACTTCAGATTTTGTCATCTCATCAATCTATACTTGGCACTGGTGAGGCTGCACCTCAAGTACTGTGATCAGTTTTGAAGACAGAACTACAGGAATGACAGTGAGGTCCTGGAGCATATCCAAAGAAAGGCACTGAAGCTGGTGAAGGGTCTGGACCACAAATCTTATTAAGAGCAGCTGAGAGAACTGGGATTGTTTAGTCTGGAGAAGAGGAGGCTCAGGGGAGACCTTACTGCCCTCTACAACTCCCTGAAAGGAGGTAGTACTGAGGAGGGGGTCGGCCTCTTCTTCCACCCAACTAGCCATAGGACAAGGGGTAATGGCCTTAGGCTGTGCCAGAGGCGGTGATCATAGTGCACTGGTGACTGAGTTCATTTAATCTTCACACTGCCAGTTTGGTGCCAGCTATGCATTTAAGCATTAAGCCCATAGAATGTGATTTGCTGCTCTACCTCAGAGTAACAGTACACTTCTGTTGAGGGATGAAAAGGTGTGAAAGACAAAACTGTTTTTCTTTTCTGTCTCAAAGCTTGCTTTGTGAGGCCCTTCTGGTGATAAAACTCTGACAACTGTGAATTATCTAGGGGGGCAAATGATGGGTGTCACCGTGCCACAATACCTCTGCTTATGATTGTAAAGATAAGCAGAAGCGGGACAAGCAGTCTTTTTTGGAGGTGCGGCTTGAAGAAGCTGACCACTGCAAAAGGTGATAATGCTTGTGCATGGCAATGAAGGCACCACTCCCTGCTGGCTTATCTGTTGGGCCAGGTATGTCACACCAACAGAGAGAAAGTAGAGGAAAAAACAACTGAGAAATGGGGGATAAAAGGCCCTCACTAAACTAAGGACTTTGGAGAAGAACTCCCAAAGAGGGGAAAAACCTGTTCGGAAGAACACACCTCCCCCCCGTCCCCAGGGCCTGTCTGCTGCAAAGCTTCCTGGCTTCCTCCCATCGCCAGTGGTGACTGGATGAGTTCCTGAGATCAAGGGACCTACTAGGAACGACGCTGGACCCACGCTGGTGACTATCTCTCTCTTGCTCTCTACAAACTCCTTGCTTTTATCTCCTTTCTATCGCCCATCTTCCCTTCCCCATATCCCTAAGCAACTAGTATTTGTAATAAAGTGGTCAGGCTAATATTTGACCTGTTGTGTCTTAATCTTGCTGTCGGGTATACATATATTAAAAGAACCTCCTCTCCCTCCTATAAATTGGAGCATGACAAAAGGATTGAGCACAGCCCCACCGAAAAGGACTTGGGAGTACTGGTGGATGGCAAGCTGGACACCAGCCAGCAACATGCCCTCACAGCTCAGAAAGCCAACTACAGCCTGGGCTGCACAAAAGAAGTGTGGCCAGCAGGTCAAAGGAGAGAAGTGATCCTTCCCTTCTACTCTGCACTGGTGAGATCACACCTGGAGGTCTGCATCCAGGTGTGGAGTCATCAGTCCAGGAGAGACAAAGACCTATTGGAACACACCCAGAAGAAGGCCACAAAAATGATCGAAGGGTTGGAACACCTCCCCTGTGAGGGCAGGCTGAGAGCTGGGGCTGCTCAGACTGGAGAAGACTCTGGGGAGACCTGATAATGGCCCTTCTGTATCTAAAGGGAAGCTACAAGAAAGAAGAGGATAGAATCTGCTGTGATAGGACAAAGAGAAATGATTTCAAACTTAAAAAGGAGAGATTTAGTTTGGGTAGAATTTTCCAGAAAATGTCTTCTACAGTGAGGGTGTTGAGGAATCACAACAGATTGCCTGGAGAGGTGGTGGATGTCCTGTCCTTGGAGACGTTCAAGGTCAGGCTGGACAGGGCTCTGAGCAACATCTAAATACAGTTCTTCACTATGACATATTACACCTTACAGACTTATTCTTGCAGATACCATATAGAAAGTATGAAAGTAAACTTTTATTGTCTTCCTATTTACAATTAGTTTTTCTAACGTCATGTTCCTGAGTCACCCAACATATTTGTTTTACATTGCATTTGTGTTCCTTGAACACATTTTGATTATCTAGATTATCTGCATTTCTCACCTCTGCTACGTATAAGCAACAGCACTGTATATTTCATCAGAAAAGATGCCATCCTAGCCTAATGGCAGTCAGGTGTATCACAAGTAACAGATGTTTGTTTGATAAAGATTCTTTTTATTCTGGCTAATTAAAGAGTTGGACACACCCACCTGTTAATGATTTTGCTTTGTATAGCCAGAGCCTGCTGTATCGCATGAATGGAAGCTACATAGGGCACATTTTGAAAGAAAGCTAATTAACCCCTCCAAGTGGGAAAAATACATTGCCCAAGCCCAGCTGCTAAATGTGATGAGATTAGTAGTTCTTCAGTCTAGCAGACAGAACACAAGCAAAGCTCTTATGAGGAAAATTACCCCTTTCCTGCACATTCTGTATTTCTCGTTGTCTGTTAAGTTCCCTAGCAATTTTTAAAGACACTCAGATTCAATGGGATTTTCTTCTGTTTTCTAGACTTGAAATATCAAGACGAAATGGTTGAGTAGTCTAACTCTTATCAATTACTAATCAAACAAGATTGTTAAAAAGTGTCATATTAATGATTACTGTTTATTTTGCTACTGGACTACTTTATGCTGAACTAGTTTACTTTTTTTTTAAGCTGCTAGAGTTTTCAAGTTTTATTCAGCTACATATGCACATATGCTTTATTGTCTACACAAAATAATGCAGCAAGGCAGAAAATAGAAATGTGTTATTTACTTTTAAGTGTGGCAGGAAATTTCTTTTTCTTCTCTTGAAGGCTAAATAAAACAAACCAGAAGGTAAAGTGAACAAGACCTTGTAATAACATGCAGTAATTATATTCTTTTAATGGTCAGAATAAAAAGCTAATCTTCAGATCTTAAGCATTTATAATGATGAATCATCAGTACATTTACAAAGAATTTCTGGCTATATAATGTGTTTTCACAGCAAAGGAAAGCTTCTTAGAACAAATAATCCAACAAGTAATCCAGAACACTTGTTTCCTGACCAATAGTATAAATTGAAACAAGTATTAATAATACCCTAGAGTTTTAGATAAGCATTCCTTTTTAATATTTGTGTAAACAAATATTTTATGAATAGCAGCCTTCAAACAAGAGATGCTGAATGAATACAAGGAGCCAACTGTAGTTATTAACAGTAAAGTAGAAAATTTATACATGCTATTCACAGTGACAAAAGGTAATATTATAAGTACTTGTAGAATATTAACATATTTCCATGTTCTAACACCGATTTCTTACTAAACACTGTTTGATTGCTTGCCTTAAGATACTTATACCAAAACAAGCAGATGAACACTGCTGCTATAAGGATGGGTTGCTAAATATTTCAGTTAACAACATGGATTTCATTAATCTTTTAATCTTTTTAAGGATCTATGGGATGAGTGGCGATTAACTGACTGGCACAGAATAAAGTATATAAAATGATACTGTGTGTTCACATATACTTCACATTAGCAAAATGCTACAATAGCAGAGTAATAGCAAGAGGAAGCACAGATATACACACACTGGAAGGGACCAATGGAAGTGGTTACTGTTGCCAACTCCACCAAAAATACAGTAATAAAAATCAAAAGCAATGTCAGGACGATCATGTTACTAAGCATCTAAGAAAAATACTTGTTAACAAAGTCAGCAACTTGTCAACAATTTCATAATGAAATTCCACATTTCCAGAAGATCACAAAGAACAAGCACATTGACACTCCGTCTGGATGACTGTCATAATTCTTTCATTTTCATCTACCTACTAATTTTATCTGCAAACACTTCAAAATTGCATTTTCTCCTGGTAGGCAATATATCAGTATTACACATCTGGCCTACATATCAATACACATCAGCAATAAGATTACCTTCACAAACAATAGGACAAAACAAAACTGAAGAAGTGTTTTACTGAAATAATATTAGCAAGTACAACAGTTACAGAAAACAAATCTAGCAACTCATCAGTTACTTTAATTTTACTACCAGACTAATTTTTCAAGCAGAGATTCTGTAAGTGGAAAAAGTGGCCAGAGTTACCAGCAGTTTTGTAAGGGGGTGGTGGACTGAACAAAGGGCCTGGGGTGAGATGAATGAAAGAAAACATGTGATCAACAAAACAGGACTTAAGTGGTACAACCTCAAGCATGCGCATGTAAGCAAGAAAGTCCTACCAGTTACCAGTATGGATAAACCACTTACACCCCTACTGGGCTGGGTTGCTTCTCTGAAGTGCTTGTACACAAAGGCACAGAGCATGAGAAACAATGAAAAGAAGTTAGACATCTGTACGATCTGTACGTATTTCCAGGGCTATCATCAGTATTGCAAAGTATACAGAATTCTTTATATAGTGCTTCTTTTCCAGTTCTTCTTGCATTTCTCAAAGGACGTAGTCTACTGCCTTAGTTAAAAAATTGCAACTGGATGTTTTTGTTAAGATTAATAGCCCCTGAAAAAAGTAGTTGAAAATAAAAACTGGTTGGAAAAAAAACTCCAGTCTGAACTGCCCCTGGCTCAACTTAAGGCCATTACCCCTTGTTCTGTGGCTAGTTGGGTGGAAGAAGAGGCCGACCCCCTCCTCAGTACTACCTCCTTTCAGCGAGGGCAGTAAGGTCTCCCCTGAGCCTCCTCTTCTCCAGACTAAACAATCCCAGTTCTCTCAGCTGCTCCTAATAAGACTTGTGCTCCAGACCTTTTGCCAGCTTCAGTGCCCTTCTTTGGATATGCTCCAGGACCTCAATGTCATTCTTGTAGTTCTGTCTTCAAAACTGATCACAGTACTTGAGGTGTAGCTTCATCAGCGCTAAGTACAGAGGGACAATCACCTCCTCAGTCCTGCTGGCTACTCCATTTTCAATACAAGCCAGGATCCTGCTGGCCTTCTGGGCCCCCTGGACATACTGCTGGCTCATGATGTCAGCTAAAACCTCCAGATCCTTTTTCTCCACACAGCTCTACAGCCACTCTGTCCTAAGCCTGTAGTGATGCTTGGAGTTGTGACTGAAGTGCAGGACCTGGCACTTGCTCTTGCTGAACTTCATACAATTGATCTCAAACTACTGAACCAGCCTATCCAGATCTCTCTGTAGAGACTTCCTACCCTCAAGACATACCAACACTTCCTCCTATCCTTGTGTCATGTCCAAACTTACTGAGGGTGGATTCAATCCTCTCGTCCAAATCATCAATGATGATATTAAACTAGACCTTATTAAACTATGACCCCTGGGGAACACCACCCATTTCATCACTCAGTAGATCAAAATAAAAAATGAAAAGTTGAAGTATTACAGTCACTAGAGACAGCTACTTAGATTAACAGAGTAAACAATATTGACAGGAAATTGTTTCTGTTCTTTACGCATTATGTCCATGCTACACATTTTTTTGGTACACGTTTGTGGTGCTTCCTGCATTATTTTCACAAAAGGGCTAAAGATGGAAGGGAATTCTGGAGGCCTCCTGGTCCAAGCCCCAGCTCAAGCAGGGGCACCTACAGCAGGTTGACTAGGACCATGCCCAGACAACTTCTGAGTATTTCCACAGATGGAGACTCCACAGTTTATCCAATGCTCTGTCACCCACACAGCACAGAAGTGCTTCCTAGTGTTCACACCAAGCCTTCTGTAATCCAGTTTGTTCCCACTCTTGTCTTTACCTCTTGAGCCGTCACTGGACACTACTGAAAAGATTCAGATAAGCTTCAGCCCATAACATAAACAACCTGTGATACACTGTGACTGTTATTAAATAAACTGCCATTATTATTATTGATTACTTATTTTGTGATTACCCCTAAAGGCCACCTAACTTTTTGGGCTTAAAAGTTATTAAAATAGTAATAATCTATGATAATTTCCAAATGCTCTACTTAGCCATTTCTTCAGTAAGCACATAGAAGAAACCCCTCTCATCCCTGGATTATTACCCTGATTACTTTATTAACTTTCTTCCATTCCTTGCCAACTCAGGAGCAGTTAAAGACAAAAGATGATGGGATGAGTTAAATCAAGAAACTGGAATGGTACAAGCAGACAAAAAAAACACAGGTTTCACCCACCAGCCAGCTCAGTGTAACAGATTTGGGTTCACATAAATAGCATTTGGCTAACTAGGACTTCTAGAATCTTTAATGGCTGGATAGTAAAGAGAGCTTAGAGGGATTGAATAATGATTAAGAGCTCTTTAAGGGTATTTTTAGAGCATTCAAGAGATGAAAAGTGGCTCAATATTAGAAGATTTGCTTTAAATTTAGGAATATGTACAAAATTAAAGATTAAACAGCTGAAGGCAAAACAAACGATCATGCTACTGCTACTCTATGTCAAATTAGAGAACACCAGTTCTAATAAGAAATTCTATGTATAATGGGAAAAGAAAATAGGGGCACCTTTACCTTAGTTTTGAACTACACAAAGATTGCTGCAAAGTCTGCACATCATAAGAACATATTCCAAATGGCTAATGCTTTGTTTAAATTTTTGAAAAGTCAAAGTAGTAAAAAACATTAGAATTGATGTTACACGCTCACACACAGCTCAAAAGATTTTCAAGCAGAAAGCACTGATCTTCTTTTCACATTATAATTCAAACGCATTCAATATTTAATTGAAGTGCTTAGAATATACCAGTACCTAGATAACTATGTGATGTCACCCATGTATAAAATATCTTGAAAGTAACTGAAATGCATATTTAATCTTTGCCATATAGTTGAAAGGAATGCATTACAGTAAATGTAAATTTTATATACTAAAAAATGCATGTTTTAGTAGTTAGCAGCAGCCAACAAAGCTAAATCTATGACAGCTAAGTCAAATAAGTGTGTTTAAAGAAAAAAAAGTATGACACGTCATCACAGTACTGTTCCAGCTTTTGGACACTTGATCTCCAGTTATTAATCTCCACTTCATTTCTATCACTTTTTTTTTAATTTTTCTCCTGACTTCCCAAGATACAGAATACTACTCTGAAATTTATGAATCTTAGTTAACAATGCAGTTGACACACTGGAAGTTATCAGAAGAATAATGATCTAAACACATTAAGGCTAGGATGTGGAAAACATAATGCAGAAATGATGCAAAATCTACTCACTTACTGAATTCAGAAGTTACAGATGTCTTGGTTCTATGTAATTTTCAATCAAAGAGAGTTCAAGAAGATTGTAAAAAGACTGACCTCACAACAATAAACAAAAATTATGGCTCAAATCAAACGAGCTAACTGAGAGTTTTATATTGGAGTATTTATAAGATTACTACAAGGAAAATTCTGTGTATTAATCTATGTATACTATTCCAGGTTGAATGTACTGGATAAAATCTCACTTATTTCCCCCAATTTGGGAGACAACGATGTATGCCTTGCAGGACAGCAAATGAGTAACTGATTACCTTACGGAAACATAGAATCATAGAATAGCTTACGTTGAAAGAAACTTTAAAGATTATCTTGTCCCAGTCCCCTGACATGGGAAGGGTTGCCGCCCAGCCTGGCCTTGAACAGCTTCTCAGGGCAATCTTTTGCAGCATCTCACCTCCTATGCAGTGAAAAATTTCACCTTGATATCCAATCTAAATCTCCCTCAGTTTAGTTTAAAACCATTCTCTTTTCCTATCACTATCTACTCATGTAAAAAGTTGATTTCCCTCCTGGTTGTAAGATTCCTTTAAACACAGGAAGGCTGCAATTGCTCTCTTGGAAGGTTCCTTTGAGCTTTCTCTTCCTCAGGCTAAACAAGCCAAGCTCTGTAAGCCTGTCTTCATAGGAGAGGTGCTCCAGCCCTTTGATCATCTTCGTGGCCTCCTCTGGACTCACTCCAAAAGCTCCACATCTTTTTGTGCTGAGAGCCTCAGATCTGGATGCAATACTCCAGATGGGGCCTCACAAGGGCAGAACAAAAGTGTACAGTCACCTCCCTGTCCCTGCTGCCCACCCCCTCTTTTGATGCAGCCCAAGATACTGTCGGCCTTCTGGGCTGCAAGCACACACTGTTGGCTCATATTAAGTTTTTCATCTACCATGACCCTTAAGTCCTTGGCATGGCTGCTTTCAGTGTGTTCTCTCAGTCTGTACATACATCTTGGATTGCCTGGATCCAAGCGCAACACCTTGCATTTGGCCTTGTTGAACCTCATTAGTTTCTTGTGGGCCTACTTTTCAAACTTGATCTAGTTCCTGGTTCAGTGGTTAGCAACCCTGCCAGCAGGAGGGAGGGTGAAACTAGATCTTTAATGTCCCTTCCAACCCAAGCCATTCTATGATTCAATTACAGGGTGCTCTCTGAAGCGCATCACATTGATGGATTCTCTGAACTACCATAGCTGAAACACAGTTTAACTACTTCAAAAAAACCTAAAATATTCTGATGAAAACAGCTGACCAAGTATCACGGAAAAGGTATAAAAGTATGGGACCCAAAAGCACGGAATCTACATGAGAATTTTTTTTAACGATATTTTCAATAAATCTATTATAAACAATCAGATATCAATAGTTTAGGACCTCTTACCTACCTGTTTTGTATGCTTTTATGCCATAATCTGATATTTCTAATAGATCCACAGAGAGCATCTCTGTCCCTTCCACTTAGGATTGTTCCTGGCATTCAAGCATTTGCTAACAGTAGAATAGAATTTGTATAGTATCGTTGTAGATACTAGGGAAACCTGATTTGAAGGTGGGGTGGAGGGGGTGGAGGAGGAATCAATCAAAATGGATTTTGTTTGGACTTGAGAAGTCTACAGAAAAATCTTACTGTTATCAAATGAAAGAACAAATTAGCCAGAAGAGTAGTCAAACAATGCTACAGGTGATATAACTGGCATCCCTACCCTTGGAAGTACTGAAAACTGAACTGGACATGTCTTGAGCAATCTGATCTATTTAAACCTACTTTTAGCAGAGGATAGACTAAACGGCCCCCAGAGGTCATATCTAGCCCATGTTATTCTGTGATGTAAGTTCTAAGGACTACGGTCCAGTAGTAGAAATAGAGTAGAAGTGTTAAAATACATTTTTATTGCATTTAATTTTGAAATAAACAGCAATGTTGAGCAATATAAAATACATCAAAACTGATGTTATTTAAAGCTATTTGGGTTTTCAGAGCCTCCAGTGCTATCAGACTGGAGATATGTCAGTTTACAAAATTAGCCTGCTTAAGAATCATTTAGACCATCTTAGCCTTCCCTTAACTCTCATTCTTTTGTAATTCTAGGGTTAAACATTTTACTTCAATTTCTCTGGTTAGCATATTCACCTCTGAACTAAATACACAGCCTCCTGAATAGGAGATGAACAGCTGAATTACTTCCCTCCTAAATGCATGACATACCCGGATAACTTCAGAAAAAGTACATCAAAGTACTCCTAGTGATAAACAAGATTATTTTCTAGTTACTGGAGTTTCTTGTTATGGGACAGACGTCTCACAGACTCACAAATCTGAAGTAGAATTTTCTACATGACAGATGTAGCAAATAATACTTACTGGAGAAACACTTGTCCACGTCTCCTCCCCCTTCAGAACTGAAGAAAAGTAAGACTTTTCTAAGTTACATGGCACTCCAGTCAACTTTCCCTCCTTCTAGAAGTCTTACAACATTAAGATTCCAAGGAGAAAAAAAATTGCAGTGGGCATTTTCAACATGCACAGTCCATTCCAAAGAGAATTAACTGTGTTAAAATATCTCCTATGTCTTCATACAATTCTTGATATGGTAGGGTAGTGGTCTTAAAACACAGAATTGTGTTAAGAAATGTCATAGCTAGTCAGTGTGCCATAACTCAAAATTACTAATTAATAAAACCATGAGAAGACCTTTACTTTGCCATCATATTGTTTTTGGTTTTGTTTTAATGGGACATGTCTTCTAAATGCTGTTTATCCTGTAGCACAGTTACTCGAATTCTCAAAAAACACCAGGTCTAAAACAACATTAACTTTCATTTAGAAAGGTAGGTCAATCTAAAAAGTACTATAAATAGTCTTTCCATATTTCATTTACCTGTTCTTAACTCATCTGATGTCTTAGATGGAGACAAACAAACATACCAAACCAATGGTTACATTAATCTACATTTGGGTTAACTAGCCATTATGCTTCTTAGCTATTGCTATTTTCTAGGCATCAAAAAGGGAGGAGATTTTATCAGAAAATATGGAATGTTCAAGTTCCTTCCTTAAGCTTTACTTATATTTGAGAAGTCTGTACAGAGAAAGCGAAAAACCATACTAACAAACTGCAGCAGCTGACAAGTTTGGTTAAGGAGAGCACATATTAAAAATCATCTAAGAGAAGGTACTGACTGCTGGGATGTTGAGAGTGAAAACTGTTCCTTTGCGTTTGATACACTGTGCTGTGTGATAAACACAAAAGAATAATGGGAGTAGACTTGAAGGTTAAGTTTGAAATAAAACTTTAGAAGACAAAGATGTTGATTTTTAAGGCAAGAGTATTTCCAATAAACAAAATAGAAGAAAAAAGACAGTTTGGATCTGTACATTGTCTTAACAAATAAAAGATGAAAAGAACACTCTTAGAGGAAAAACAGAAAGATGTCTCAAATTTCTCCACCACCTGACAGGTGGAAATAATGAGAACTAGTTCAAAAAAGGTAGGAGGTACGAAATAACATACTTAGTACACTTCATGTAACTTTGCCTTATTAATAATGAATTTCACCACCCACAATCTTGTTCATTCACCCTGATTGGATTACATCATGATACCTTATTGTCTCCAGCTAACAGAGACAGGGAATTACTTGTTCTTTCACCGCTAAGAACCTTGCACGGTTACACCAGCACAGCTGCTGTCCTTACTGTCCTTTTTGATTTCTACAGACTTTTTGTCTTGTAACTTTGGTTCGGTAAAAACGTTTCACAACTAACTTCAGTCTTCTTTACATTGTAGAATTGACACTAATTATACTACACTTTCTTTTCATACAGAATGAGCAAACACACTGCTGTCACCATTTAGAACTGACTTAACTGACATAAAGGAATTTCAGTACAGAAGCCAGTTTAATTCTTACAGAACAAATATACCAAATAATGCAATTTCACCACTATTTCATACAGCCAACTGCTTACCTTTCCTAGAAATAGCAAGTAGTTTGCTTTACCTGTAACACAGATCAAGCTTAGATAGTAATTTTAGGAGAGCAACTGGAAAATGGCCAATCAATTGAACATAGCTTTTATGCTATATATGTTTTATGTTATAACATATATGTTATATAACACCAAGTGCTCTCAGCTACTCACTCATTTAGCATATACGGATAAATACTACAGGTAGTTCTACCAAGTTTCAACAGAAACATGCAGAAACTCAACCACTATATGGAGAATTTTTTAACTGCAAAAGAAAACTGACCTAATAGCCAGACTCTGCAAAATGATGTGTTTTGAAAATGCCTAGTTCCTTCTCACAATGTATATATCAATCCAGATATGGTATTTATGTCTTAGAATCTGAGATCAACTGATATGTAGAACAGAGACTACATCAAACCTAGAAAAAGGCTGACTTTTTATTTTGGGTGAAGAGTAATGATTTTGCTCTCCTTTCTTTCTCTGGATTACAATTCAACTTTCTGCTATGGAGCACAATAAAGTGCCAAGCGATTGCAGGATTTACTTTTCGCATAAGTTTTTTTTTTTTCAACATTGATTTCATACATTTCATAACATTATTCCAAAGTATAAAAATACTTCCTCTCGTGCCAAATACTTCATGGCCTTCTGCTCCGTATTTTCTCTTAGTTGTAACTTTGGAAGTGAAAAATTAAACAGTTTTCTGTGTTAAAATAATAACATGGAAAGAGAATTCCCATTTTCATACCAAGAAAGAAAAAAGAAAGAAAAAAGATACAAACTCTGTCATCATAATTAAAATACTTACAGTCAGCTAAAATGTCAAAGTCTGGTATGTTCCCAAGTGTTTCTTCATTTTTTGGTGAATCAAAATAATGGCACAATTATATCTATGGCTTTGGTAAGGCAGGAAAAATAAAGGTAGTTCAACTGAGACCAGATAGAAAATAAACTCAATGATAATACTTACAGGAGTTTAAAAAATGGACATATTCATGCTCTGGCTTCTGTTGCACCCATTTTTATATCCAAAATGAACATGTTTACAGATAAGCCAAGTCTAAATGGCTTACTCAGAACTGAAATGTCAAAGCTGCTTATTAATCAGGGCAGCCAGTCATATTTGCTACTTCAATTACTGTATTTAAGCACTTCAGGCAAAACAAAATTTCTTTATGAAGTGCAAATTATACAAATGTAGAACACTAGATTGAGCTGTATGCTTTAACACACACTGCAAGAAAATACTCTGTAAAATAGAAATGACATTTTCTTCTTGACTTTCAAACTATTTACTAAGAGAAACACATTTTTCCTAGAAATGACAGTCACAGTAGCATACTTACTGTAGCTCTGTGATTTCCTACCACAGTCAGTGCTTTCTACTTTCCCATCCTCTTTCTCTCCCCACCTGCCAAGATTCTCATGTTTTTGGAGAAAAGTTCTCTATCCTAGGGAACACTACCTGCATATAACTCACTGTCTAACTCAAATTTTAAAAATAGTTTAGCTTTGCATTTTGAAAAATAAACAAAAAACCCAACCTATTTAGTATTTTCCCCCTTGGTATCAGAAACACTGCTAATTCTGAGTCACATTTCATATCAATACGAAAACATCTTTATTTGCCTGGTTTCCATTTACAGATAGTTCGTGCAAAGAAATTATTGCACAGTTGTCACTTAAGCAGACACAGTACGTTAAGGTGAAAGAAGCTGCTTGAAATCTTCAACCCAAGGAATATATCACAAACTTAAGTCCTTATTCTTAGGCTTTAATGTAGAACCAAAATTGTGCTATAAAATATAAATCCATTGCACCTACTTATTTTATCTATCATTAATAGATAATTAATGATATAAATAATTAATAGATTCAATTAGGTGTTACACAGCATGCTAAAATACTAACAAGTAACATAAGATTCTATGCAGAAATAATAAAACATTGTTTCTAAACTGTAGGACAGGTAAAATAAACAGTTATACATGTATTGAGGTACCACAGTGTAAGTCAAAACAAATTTATGGAGTTATTTTGCAAGCTGCCTTCTACTAAGTTTAAACAAATAATAAGATAACCCAGATACTCTGAACTGCACCCTCTCCATCTGTACAACACTGAATACTTAAACCAAACACTGATATAGTAGAATACCACATAACCTGGGCTCTCAGTGTAGTAGGGGAACAGTTCCACATCTAAACTACAGGCACGCACATGCTATGCATAACAGAATCCAGAATCACAGAATGGCTTAAGCTGGGAGGACCTCATAGACCATTGAGTTCTTATTCCCCTGCTGTCAGCAGGGATAAAATACTAAGAAATACTTCCAGTATGAACTGTCTTGAAACTAACACTATTTTAGGGAAAAATGCAGCTACAATAAGCTAGGTGTTTCGGTCAACATGAAAAAAAATACCAAAAAGAAGAAAGAAAATTCAGTAAGTATAGACAAAAAAGTTCCATAAATGACAGCCATGGGATTTTATTCAGTATTTTTACTCAAAGATGTGAACAGCTATGCTGTAAAATTTTATTACTAAGTGACTAACCTTACAACACCAAAAAGACCATACAACATAGACTCCTATTCTTAATTCCCTAGTAGATTTACAAAGATGTGGAAGCAGTTTCAATGTTAGGACCACACATAACAGGAAAAACTCTGTAAATGAAAACACTAAACTGGAGGGGGGATGTGTGCGTAGTTTTATCCTGAGCTCAAAAGAGAACAGTTGGATTTGCACAACATAAACCATTCCATATAAGTTGTTTATTACACCAGGAGAGATTGACTGCAAAAAAATTATGCAGTGTAATTGCACCTTTTATAATGAGTCATAAAGAACAAAATCAACATAGGCAACAGTGCTCACACTCACAGTACAGTAACCTGTTTAGATCCAGTATACTGCAAATTCTATATGCTCTACCACTTCTACTTCTCTAAATGAGAAGTATGCAACAAAGATAAGAAAATTCAAGTAGGTTTACAAATATACCGATTTATTTGAAATTAATTATTGCTAGGTCCACAAAGCCTCACAATGGCAAAGCACACAATTAACTACACTTCAAACAACATCCTGCGCCTTTGGGCGAACTCCCAGATTCAGCGTTGGTGGGAATAGCCAGCATGTACTCATATGAATGTATTCTAGCATGTATTCATATGAAATCTTGATATAAATTCTGTTAGCAAATATGTAGAAATACGTTTCATTTATACTTCTGTATACTTTTTATGTGCATATACATATGTAGCTCCATAGATTGTATATAACTAAATATAGAAAACATATATAGTGTAAAGCTACATACATTAAATCTTTCTCTAACCTTAAAAACATACATAGAAAATGTTCAAAAACATTCATTACAACAATCTAGTGAAATTACTCAATTAAGGTTTAAAACTGAAGCAAAAGTAATCAAATAGAAAGATATATTAGGTTTTGGCACCTTTCATCACAATTCTGATGAACAAGTCCTACTGAATATGCGGAGGAGGGAAGGGCCAGAGGAGAGAGTGTTTTGTGAGAAGGTCAGAGACATGCAACCACGTGGGAAAGCACTTCAGGGCTAGCGACCTATCCTAGGATTCAGTTCACCACAGGGTCCCTGTCCATCTGCAGTCACGTGCAAAGAGGAGCCCAATCCTGGAAAAAGACACCCCCAATTGTAGCACCAAACTGCTTCTAGGATGGCCACGCAATACTGCTGAGACAGCTTTGGGGCTTTTGTGCTGTGCTGCAAGACACAGGCATTGCTGTCTGCAGAAGTGGAAATCCTGAACAAAATGCTAACTTTAGAAGAATGTGCTGCGGGAGTGGGGACGGTGGGAATCCTAACAAAGATGACACAAAGACAAAGAACCATCTGATGGGCCTGTAAATCAGAAACTTCTTCCAGAGAAGCTTCATAGCAAAAGGGCAAGTCCAAATGGGAGCTCCCTTTCCCCACTGCCTTGATGGAGTCTTACAGCTCCTTCTAACACCATGAAGAGGCACCGTATGTTTCCTTACCATTAATACCAAGTAAGAGGATGAAGACTGTCTTGTTTGACTGCAGTCACTGTGAAAGCAGGAAGACCTAGGTTGTTGTGTTTGAAATGTAGCCAGCAGACCCATGCTTTTAAGAGATTACAGCTACTGCAGAAACAGCGAGGAGGTGATGCAGAGCCTAAAAATCATGCCCATTTTCAGGTGTTGTAGGGAGACAAGTAAGAAGGGGGACTCTTCTTGGGCTGATTTGTTACAAGAAGAACACTAATTAGAAAAACTGAGTTAATTTTGTTTCACTATAGATATTTGTCAGCAAGGAACAATGGAAACTATTGCGTCCCATAGATGTAAGCTGCATTTGTTTACTTAATGTTCCTGTAGGAGAATGTCTCATGTTACGACCCTGGATGGAGCCCTAAAAGGGACTTACTAGTTGTATTTCAGCCTGCTGCAGAGCAAGAAGTTGTGCCCACAAATCTAGGATGACTGCGGATGTCTCCAGGAGGAGACCGGCAGTTCTTTGGATCCCCAACAGGTCCTTGAGAAGTCCAGCTTTCCCCTCACCCTAAAATGTATCACAGTAGGATGATGGGCAGAGTATTTCATAGAAGCCACATGAAGCTCTTCTGATTCAGAAGTCTGATTCTGACTTGGAGATGTGCAGAAGAACAAACATTTGTTATTTGAGATCAGCTATTGCTACATGACATTCATGAAACTTTTGTTCGGGGTCCAGAGGAAATTTCTGACCATTCATGTTATTTGTTTGAGCCCTGTGATTATGCTTGGCTCCATCTTCAATTAGTCAGCAAGCTGAACTCTGTATTTTCACAGTATTAATGTAAGTTATATACAGTCAGAGAAAATTTTAGGCTGCATTAGGACTCTCTTCAGAAAGTAAAAGCTGTGTTTCTATGAGTCTTCCCAGTTGGTTAACATTATTAATAGAAGCCACTGGGTGTTGGGTACACAGTCTATCATTCTAAAATTATAGACAAACAGCTGCACAATTTAACCAACCTAAATAACAGAGACATTCATCTCTTTTGCTGGAAGTCTTAGAGACCACTAATAGGTGACAGATACAGATATATGAAGTGCTAGAAAAGCTACAAAAGAAACTGTGGGGGTCTGTACACAAAGACAATGCTAGGACCCCCTTGTTTGAAAACCTGTTATACATTAACGCACATATGCATTATCCTCCTATTTGAGAAGAAAATAATGTCGGAAGACATAAAAGCCAAACAACAGCCTTGGATATCCATTTACCTGTTTTCTAATTTTAAATGATGAATATGATTGTGGTGTAAGGGACATCAGGCAGGCATCTGGGGCAAGAAATGTCTGTGAGCTTTATTCTACATTTTATAATCATATCCACATTTGTAAATTTTATGTACAGCAGTGCAGTTAATGCAGGTGTAAGAATAAGGTACCCACGGAGATTGCTGTGGAAAATATTTACAGAAGCACAAGGCCCCAGCTATAAAAAGCAAATTGTTTTTCTATGGGAATGCAACATAAATGTAAATACTAGTCTTAAAGTACAGAATGTGTTACAAAGAGATCTGTAACATAAACTAGTACTTCAGGCACATGATCCAGAACAAGGGCAAGGCTATAATTTTTATGATATGAATTGCAGGCAGGAAAGCTGGACACAAGTCCCACATCACATTTTTATTGTAAAAGTAGCACCAGATGCAATTGCGTACAAAGAAGAGGAAGGGATAGAAACACAGACCAAAGGAGAACAGGAGACTAAATGGGACATACGTTTTTTAGTGTTTATTTAGTTGTTTACAGACATAAAGTTTAGGACTAGACCTTTCTAGCACCTAATGTCAAAGGCCAGGATGGCTGCTTAATTGTCAGCCAGCTTCTTGCTGTTCTTCAACCTGGCAGGCAGCTCAGCTGCATACAGCTGTTGAACTTGTTGAACTGTGAGACCTGTCACAGGGACTGAGGCAGCAACAGGGCACTGCAGGGGCTGGAGCAACCACAGAGACTGTGACAGAAGTTGGAGGGCTTACTGCATTGTCATCAGATCCTGAGATCTCTTTCCCTTTAGGATACTGTATAGTTTTGTACAGTACTTGGTAGACATAGGCTAGACCTCAGCTCATTACAGTGATTTGTGTCTCTCTATAATTTCCAGGGCAAAAGAATACCTTTTCCAAATATTATACTAGTTTTCCAGAATTCTGAAGTTTTTCAGAGGTGAAGTTCCAAAACACTGGGTTGCCCAGTCTTCTAGCTACATGCCTATACCATTCCACACTCCCTGACACTCATAACTATCCTGCCTTGGAGCAGATCTCTGGGGGATGTTCCTAAATAGTTGTTTAGCCTTAAAATAAACCTGAAAAACATTCAGGAGACAGCAATAGGAATATATTGGTGTGAGCATTACTCCCATAGTCCGGTTCCCTAAGAAGACAAAGGAAAGAGTGTGAAGTATGAAGATGACTGCAGTGTCAAATACAAATACCAGATTAGTTTTCTGACTGGCGCTATAATGCACAGAAAAATGATAATCTTAATCTAGCCCCTGGAGATTGTAAACAGCACTACACAGAATGCATATAGCAAGTAAGATACTACATAATATGTTTCCACGAGGAAACTCTAAAAGATCTCTGCAAATGAGGAAAAAAACAACATTATGAAAGACAACTATTAAACCATTAAAACAATTCAGCACTTACAGCAATTTTGTTTTAAATTGTGCTAGTCAGATCTTCTGTCATCTCAACCCTTTGAATGCCACACTGGATGCCCAAATGGACTATTGTTGTTTCATTGGGCTATTTACCCTGACCAAAATACAGATGTAACTATTAACGGTAGGATGCCACCATTATCTGAGGAAGGTGTTAGGGCTTCTGTGGCCCACTCTCCAAATGATGAAATGAAATACGTTCTCAGACATCTTCAAAAAAGTAACAGATAGATATCATACAAAAAAAGCTGAAGTGCTTAATGCTGCTCTGCAAAAATACATGGTAAATACAAACAGAACAATCAGAAAGGGGAAAATAACTCACTCTTCTAGTGCAAAACAAGACAGAAGGGGAAGAGCTACCTGAGACTCCGCGGGCTGGAGTCTCTTTAAGAAGCGTTGAATAATGTGCATACAATGGTATAGAATGAATGCATAAGCACTCCTACATAAACTAGGAAAGAAAACACCAAATTTCTTCCTCTATATTTGTATACAAAGAAGATTTCATCAAGGGGACAGTTTATTCAGTTTAGTTTGATTTTTCTTTCAGATGTATGCCTCTTTAAGGCTGAGAATACCTAAAGACGGGAATTTAAAAATAAATAAATAAATAGAGGGCTAGTTGGAAAACACACACACACAACCTTTCAGACAGATTCCATGTTGTGGTTGTGGGGTTTTTTTTTGTTTGTTTATTTGTTTGTTTTTTACACATTTATGAAAATCATTATAAGAAATAACAGTAAGAATTTTTATCCATTTTACCTTTTGTCCACTTCATGACAGGCACACAAGCAAGGTCTATGGTTGGAAAGTCAATGGCTGAAACTCTATCATGAGGGTTAGTAAAACATTTCATCAACATAGCAAGGAATTGCAATCATACATTTTATTCAGACTATACTGTTTTGTGTTACCCTGCCATGTTCTACCTTGCTACTTCAAATGTGATGTCTTCACTGATGTTATTCCTGCTGTGCAGGTATTCTATTTTTGGCAGTCTCACCATCTATTTCAAAGAGAGTTCCAGGATCCTCACCAAGTCTATGGTAAAGGATCAAGCAGATGCTGTTGGGAAAATTGTGATGCTGCCCTTGCTAGGTAGCATGAGGTAGCATCTGCCACCCTTACTTTCACCCTACTTGAACTCTAATAACTACACGTCCTGGACTTGGGCTGCTGTTTCTTTCTTGTACCTTTCAGAGCAATAATTTTGTAGATTGTCCTCACTGAGATTCACCTTTTAATGTCCTGTAGAATGTCTTCTCAGTCGTTTCATGACCACATCTCATTAAACCTCATAGGTGCATGGGTACCTGTTCCCACAGTTTCAGCTAGTATGAAACTTTCATCCATGAACAACTGCTGATAATCTCTCTCAAAAGGCTTTTGTCATATACATTGTGATATGCTGTCCCATTTTGAGTAAAAGTGCATAATCTTTAAACGTTACAGGATTTGATTTGCTAAAACCTCACAGAGTTTAAAGAGATCATATTCATAGGCATGGCACTGATAGCTCTGCGACTATAACTATAGTTATAGCCCTTTATAAACTCTGATAATACATGAGTTCAGTGAGACTGTTGCACACCAAAATATCTTCACTACTCAATCGTAAGCATCCCATTAAAATTCACTCTAGTGAAGGCTTCTAGTTCTTTTCTAGTAAGTAGATGCTGTGCATTATGCTGCTCTAACAGCTTCTTCAGAGGCTGGTTTAAAAATTTGTTTCCCCATCAGTCTGTAATTTTTGGCATGTGCAACCCCTGGTAGACAATTTCTTTAAAAATCTCAGCTATTGAAAATCCACTTTCCTTTTAGACTAATGGTGGAAACATGCTTGGAAAATGTGCCTATCACTATACTTTAGCTGTAATTAACACCACTGTCATAGCTGGAAGGCTATCACATGTACTATGTCTGTTGATACCTCCAACACAACTACTCTATTCCTTTTAAAATGCTTCCTTGGCAGCTTACATAAACTCAAGGTGTTCTAGTTAGCAAGCCAAGCTGTTCCTTGGCTTTAATTCATATCAACAGTCAGATAAAATTGGACTTGTACCCCTAAAGCCTCCCACTGCTTCAGGGGCAAAGGAAAATTGCACAGATGTGGAGGCATGGAAATATCTACTGACATGATATTACAAATATATGAGAAATTGAACATTTGGCCATGGTTTAATTCTTGAACAAAGAAATTTCATTAATAGGTTATGATGGATGTGAGGTCTCCAGGTTACTTCTCCTTAAAAGCCAGTTTCTTCTCTTTGTTCGTTATACCTGTTGCAGGCCTGGATAGGAACAAATCTGATTTCTGTCACTTCATGTAGCCAGCTGCAACTTTTTAAAAGGTTCAATAATCACACTGACCTAAGGATAAGGAAAGACATGTAACACAAGTCTATGTCTCTTCATGGTGTTAGAAGGAGTTGTAAGATTCCCCCCAAACCAGTGGGTAAAGTGAGCTCCCATGTGGACTTGCCCTTTTGCTGTGGAACTTTCCTGAAACAAGTTTCTGATTCACTGGCCCATCAGATGATTCTTTGTCTTTGCATCATCTTTTTTGGGATTCCCACTGAGGCTTTTCCTTATTGTCCTCAACCCCTCAACATGTTCATCTAAAGTTGGCATTTTGTTCACGATTTCCACTTCCGCAGACAGCAATGCCTCTGTCTTGCAATGCAACTGTATCATCTGAAGTATGTTTTCTTTTCTAAACAATACGAAGCACATTTTACTCACATTCTTCCAGCTTGGAGAGGAAGAATAAAAGTACAATAAAATACAATAGATGGTTCTATCAATTTTCTATTACATGCAATCAACTAGCAATTCATGGAGTCTAGGTACTCCTCAAAAGTTAGATGCAAGCTGACTCTGTGATTCACTTTAATGCGAGGTAGTAAGTAAGGCTTCAAAACAAGAAAAAAGAAAAGAATGCTTGAAAAGATTTAAGTAATCTTCACATCTAATTTATAATAACGTAAGAAGAAAAATAGCTAATAGATAAACAAAACAATAAAAAGCAAAGGTGCAAATACTACTACAGATGAGAACTTAAGTAAGAACAGGGACAGCTGATGAAAGGATTGCATTTAGTCTAGTTAGGAAATTGATTTGTATAGTATCAGACTAGTGCAACAACAAAAAAAACCCACAAAGATTTAGGACCTCTCTTTCACTTCCTGCCCCACAGCTGAACTTTTCAGTGCAACATCTGAAATTTGGTATTACTGTGTGATCAGGAATATAGTAGCACAGCTGGCTGTCACAGCTTAAAAAGAAAACCAAACCTGTTTAAATACAAGATTTGTTGAAATAGACACTGTAATGCTGTTTCACTAAATGTGTTGAGTAGATTAAAAAAATAGGGATCAAGAGCAAGACAGGTCAAGAAGCAGATTATCTAAGAGTCTCTGCATCATTTTAGTTAGATATGTTGCTGAAGAAGCCCTTGCTAAGAGGAAACTACATTTTGAGTTGTAGTTCAGAAACATCTGTTACAAATTACTAGCTGAATAATTTGTAAGGTAACATAACTGCTGGTACACATCCCTTAAAAGAGGAGCTGAGTAGATTTTAACAACAGAGGGTTGTCATCAGTACCACAAAGTCCAACCATAGGCAAGTTACCAGTTGAGAACTTGCAAGGACTGAAAACTAGGTTCATTACTGTTTAATGTCTTCATTAATGACCCAGATAGCAGGACACAGTGCACCCTCAGCAAGCTTGAAGCTGATACAAAACTGGTAGAAGTGGATTACAGATGGTAGTTGAAAGTCATATGATAAGATTTATATGCTTTTTGAGTGAGTTTTAAATTTTTACTTTCTTGCATTGACTAACAGAAAGGATCAATGTTTGTGAAATGAATGGATTAGATAAAGATGTTTGAGTTCCAAAATATTTCGTGTACAATATTCAAAGCTAAACATTTTCAACACTATTCTTTGTTAACTAACCTATTCTCAATTTTGTACCAGTATATCATTTCTTCAATTTAATAAAAAAAGAATAACGTGGCATAAGTATTAATGGAAGAAGAGATGGTGAGACTCATGTCTCTTAACTCCTAGTTATTTCGTTTCAAATGCAAGAACATGCCTATGAGACTAAATCAGAATATGAATTCATGTAAGTGCGTTGACAAACTTCAAAAACAACAACAAAAACATACTCTTTAGAAAAATAATTAAAGTAACACTTGAAAAATCTAATTAAGGATTAATCTAAATAGCTTGGTCCGGACAACACAGAGAATCAGCAATACAGAACAGATTAAGTCTCTAGATTAACACATTTATTTCTGAATCTTTTCAGCTAGAAATAGCACATTCTAGTGATAAGTATCCAATTTATAATCTATATGTGTAAATTTTAACAGTCTCTCACAGTATAGAGCCACAAACCTTAAGTTATTTCCTACCAAAAATGTATGTCTTTAATATGCCAGTTTAATATGCCAGCTTAATATGCCAGTTTTTGCATTCCAGGGTATATATTTGGATTAGTTGTGACATTGTTATTTGATTTCTTTCAAATTGGGTTAAAATATTATCTCAGAATGTAAAATACATATATTCTCTGTAATTTCCATTACTGATAATGCTAACAAACTTCTAAAAAGAACTACTTTTCAAAAAATACTCTAGCCATTGTAGTTCCCATACTAAAAGCAACTGAAGTGGTAATCATTTTTCAAAATCAAGTTTCGCCATCTGAAATGTTAAGGATTATATATTTAGGACAATTTTTAAGGCTCTGCAACATTGCTTTTTCTTGTAGAGAGGAACAGCTAATGTCAATCATTCATTCTCTTGCATTACAAATATTCTTTGCAGCTTTTACTTGTCACTCCCATTACATGTAATGTAGGCAGCTTAGCACTAAATCAATTTAAAAAACTGCTGAATTTAAATACGTACATTATTATTATGATGACAGAAAAGGCAATGAATGTCTTGCAGCTCCATTTGCTTTCTTTGCTAAGGAAGAAAAAGCTAATTATCTGCAACTGTCAACCATGAAGACCTAGACCTATTTAAATCAACATTAGCCTTGGACAAGCTAAAATATTTATCATACTTAAACTCTTTTTTTTCCCCCTTCCTGGGAAGTAAGATTTTATTACAAAACAATATGTTTACATAAAGGAGTGAATAAAGGTACACCAAACGTAAAAACTGTAAGGATTTCCTTTCTCAAAAGTAACTCCCTATATTATTTTAAAGATGTATGTGGCACACTGAAAAAGAATACTCATTTTTTCATTATCCTACCTAGAATTTTACAACTGTCAATTGTCTATGTAAAAAAATAATCTAAAGTCACATAAATAGTTCTTCATGCAAAATTATACTTTACATGGCACTGTTCAATTTTTATATTAGAAAGGCCATGAATTTCACAAAAACAGAAATTCAAACCTCAAAGAAAATCCTGAAGTCTTGTTAACTATGAAATGTATGCAGATTGTTTCTTTTACGAAGTTTTAGGGTCAGTCGTGCAACATGTGAGCTTTTAAGACTTGGTACTTCACTGCCTTCTTCTATCAAAATCCCTTCCCCAGCAAAGTATAAGGGAAAAAAGAAACAAACAAAAACAAAAAAACAACGAAGTAATAGGGAAGTGCAAAAGTTTATGCTCATTCCTTCTCAATGTCACATTTAGAGCTCCAGAGAAACCTCATTAATTTTTCCTACTTTTTTTGTCAAAAACAAAGCATGACTGTATTTTGTAAGAATCCATCTAAGCTACAACAGTCAGTGCTCAAACTTTCACTCTACTATTATTATCCAGAATGTCTCAATCCTGTTACCCTTTCCTTTTCCATTTTCATCTGCAAGAGATAGTTCAACAAATATTCTTCCTCAATTCTCTATGCTATATTTAAAGCCTGCTCAACTGGCTTCACCTTCCCTTGTGACCATTGCTTCCACAAACCATCTCTGTACAAAACTTAAATTTCTAACAAGAATCTTTCCTTTTCAAAATCCTGTCATATTAATCAACACAGGATGTTATCAAAGTACAGTACTACAAGTGAATAGGCCAGTTTGTCAGTTAATCTCCTGCTATTTTAAAAATTTTGTAACTAATTTGACAGTATTTGCTACAATGTTAGCTGAAAAAAAAAATCCTACAGGAATTATTTGAAATTTCATCATTTCTGATGGAGTAGAAGATTAAGAAACACAGTAAAGTTCCTCTTTTTAAAGAGTGCTCCTCTATTTCTCATGTTAAGGAATGTTGGCTTAAAGGTCTTTTGTTTGATAGATTTGCCAAAATATACATCATTTATTTCTATGTAATTTTCCAGTGAGCTTATCAGCAACAGAGTCCTAAACCTCTCAGCTGCTCTTCTGATGATGTGCACATTTACACACAAAATTCAGAGCTATTTTATACATCAAGTATGTGAAAAGTTCTTGAGCTGAATTCCATTAATGGAGAAAGTTAATTAAAACCATGATGTGTCTAGAATAAAAAGAAAATCAGAGACCTAAAATTAACAACCATGTGATTTTTAAATATAATTTAGTCTACACTGCCAGATAAAGAACAGATTAACCTGCATCAAATGCAAATGTAAGAGTTTGGAGATCGACTAGATCTTATGCTGAAATGAGACTTCGATACTTCTGCAGGACAATATCTTGATGCCAGAACAGACCGCTGGAACTAAAATCTCTTGCTTTCTCACCTTCTAAATTTACATATGTACTTTAAAATGACAGGATTAATTCTTGCTAGAACACTTAGTCTTCAGGGAAACCAAGACTAAAACTTTTCATTCCACAGTGGGTGAAAGGGAGTCAAATATCATCAGCAAATAAAAGTTTTCCTTCTTATGCAACAATTTAATGACTATAGAGTATTTTCAGTACGAAGTTCAGACTCATTCCTATGTTATATCTAGATTTTATTCTAGTAAAAACTGTTTATATTATTTAAAATTTTTGGTTGGGTTTGCTGTAAAAGGAGAGGCTGAAGAAACACTTTAAAGGTTATTACTGTAAATGAATTAAACTGAATACATTATGCTATCTTGATGTGTATATTTTAAGAGCGGTAGATGATGATGATCTGCTTAGAGAAATTCAAAAACAAAAGGACAGAGATGAAGTCAGGTTGATCGGTTTTCCATGAAAGCTTTTCCAAGATTTAAAATACCAGAGTTTTGTTACATCTCAAATCTGAAAATAGGTGTAGAAAATAATTGCAGAACAATCCATGTGAGAGAAAAAAACAAAAACAAAAGCATAATTTTTCCTACTTCAAGAAACAAAGAACTCATTCTGCAAGTAAAATCAGTCCACAGGGTGGCAGAAAAGAGACAGAAAAAAGTCCAAAAAAGTCCTGAATTATATTTGCAGAAAAAAATATCTAGCTTCAGTAACATTTAATGTAATAGATTGAAAAAGGAGAAAATGAGGGGAAAAAATGAGAGAAAGTAACAAATTATCCATGTAGGAAAAACTGTTAGGAAGTACACTGTAACGTACTAACACAATACAGGAATTAATCCTGTACAATTTCTACATAGAATAGGAAGCCAGACATTTAGTTTAGTAAGTACAGCTGTTAGAAGAAGTGTGTTTTATGATGCACTTACAATAAAGGCACTCATTTCTAAACTCTAGGGTTTCTGAAACATCTTCATGACAAACTATGAGAGCTCTATAGATCTAGTTTTACTCTAGTGCAAGGAATACTGTAGCAGTAGTAGAGTAGTTAGTTAAGCCCCAAAAAATCATCAGGACTGTAGTCTAATTGTTTTCAAACAAAATAGAAAAAACAAGATTTAACATAAAAATTAACCTTAGCTCACTGTCCTCATAGCATCTAAGTGACCTAAGTCTTGAAGAACCATAGTTATTCAAACAAGCACCTGTAATCTAACCGCGGTGAGAAAGAAATCTTTATGCTCCCATAAACCATAAATATGAAGTAACAAAAAATATAATAGACTAATGGAGAGATTTCACTTGAAAACAGGCTCCCCACAGGCTTCCCTACACTCAAGTGGTTAGATTAGAAACCCCTTGTTTCTAACACTATCATCTTTTAGGAGCACTTAATACACCTAGCACTTCAATACTCTCAACTGCATTCTGCATGAGATGTATTCAACATTTCACTACTTTCTCACCTTGTAATGATTACAAATAAGGACAGATTTGTACCTACACAGAACACGGAATCATATGACAAATACTTATTTAATTTGGATTGTTTTGTTGATCTCTTTTGGGGCAGCATGCAGAAGTTACTTAAAATACATGGAACAGGTGTTATAAAATGTGCTTAAAGATTAGTCTTTAAAAAAATCTTGTTACTCCTTCATATTCAGATTTTATTTCAAATGCTTTTGAGTAGGTAACTCACTCAAGACTTGATCATACTGCTAAATTGGCTATCTACCCATCAAGCAAAAATACTACACTGCACGTTCACCCACAGGGCCAAGGATGTGAAAGTTGTTTCTGACAATTTTAACAAAGATGTCAACAGGTCAACTCCAACAGTATCACTGAAGACTGTGAACTGATTTTGCTCTTCCTATAACACAGGCAAATAAAAATTTCAAACATTTCATTAATAATGTTAGCTTTTGAAATTTTATCAGCATGTGACTGAAACAGACATAAATATACACTGAGAACCTAGCATGCTGTAGATAATCCTGGAAGTTCTAGTCCTTGGAAATTGTATTTTGTCTGCTTACTGACTTCATTTGAGGACAAGACGTGTTTGCTTACTTCTTGTTACAACAGAATTCCTGATTTAGAGAACTGTGAAATAATTTTAAAAGGGGCACAACTGCAGCATAATAAAAGTAAATATCTAAATCACCAACTAATATTTAGATTATTTTAATTAACTTAGCTAAAATACAATTCATCTATTGACCAACTTGTTTATCTGATCACTTTCTAGCAAATTGGGTATCAGAAAGTTTAGAATTCAGCTCTCTAGTGGATGATACAGTGGAGACTATGTTCATCTTTGGTTGCTCAGCTCTGAACTAATATCAGGAGTCAGTCTCCACTTTTCAGCTCCAGATTCTTAATAATATACAGAATAATAACCAGTACTTATTTCCATAAATCATTTAATGGAATATATAACACTATGCATTTCACTGGTTAAAGACAGAAGGAGAATTATAAATATATTCAGTAGATAACATATTTAATTCCCTGTGTTATCTCTGGGCTAGACAATCCAAGAGCACTAGTTCTTGCAGAAGACTTGGGATCTTTAAAATCAGCCTCCTGCTCTCCCACGTTCTTCCTTTCACAACTTTGAGCATATTACTTAGCATGCCTGTGTTTCTACTTTCTCATCTCTAAAATGAAGACAAGTATAATTCTCTCAGAGACATGTCTAAAGAAATACAGTGAGACTCTAGAATAATAGTAATATAAGAAGACAGTATACAGCACATAAAGTAGATTATTCTCAGATTTCTATTGAAATCTGCTTTGGTTAATGTTGTGGATTGATAAATCAATTCTCAAGTACCTTGTTATTTAAATTCAAATAATCCTAGACAGATAAAACACACAATTATATAATCTGTAACACTTGACTATCCATTTTAAAATCTAATCAGCAAGAGGAATAAACTAATTTCTGAACAGTAGATTGCTTAGTAAGACATGTAATGATAGAGCCCTAAGTACGTTGACAAGTTGTTGTTGCTTGGTGTGCTTTTTTTTTTTTTTTTTTTTTTT
>PPHD01001774.1:0-10057 GCA_002909625.1 Bambusicola thoracicus
CAGAGAGCAGCAGCTTATTTAAGTGGATGAAATTCTCGAACAGACAGGTGCTGGCAGAGGTCCAGATCTATGCACTCCATTGTACTAAGCTGTCTCTGCAGAGAAGTAACTCGCTTTTCAAAACGGTGAAGAGTTGTTATACTTATGCCTGGGTATTTGGTTTGCTCTGTCTATTAATAAATATCGATTTTCCTTTAACCTTTGCCGGTTTGTAAGCTTAGTTTTTACATGACATTCAAGAAGTCTTGGTGGCAGCTAATTTGCCTTGATGATTAATTACTGATACAAGGAAACATAGTGAATTTGAACTACATCAGCAGAAAAAAGACAAAACACCCCAAACATTCTATATGGAAGTACCAAAGTGTAGAGCTACAAGATGTGTGTTATTTTAAGGTGTACACAGTCTCTCTGTTTGTCTGCTGATGGCCTTGAGCTACAGATTATAAGAAAGCAGGAGTAATTTCCTCCTCCTAGGCTCCCTTTGCCTCTGGCACTCCCAGCAGCCTCTGTCAGAGGAGAGCAACTTGCAGATTTTTGCTTTCAGGGAACTCTCTTATGCCTCTGGTGGCTTCTAACGGCTGCTGTCCCCGTCTTGAAAGGGAAGGTTTATCCTCTCTTCCCTGCTTCAGCCTTTCAGACAGCAGTAAGGATAGATGATATCTGAAATATAAACCCTTATGGAGTTGGATCTCCAAAACAGTCGCAATTTAGAAAAGATTATTATTGTTTTTTTAATAATCAAAGATAGACTTCCTTTTTTCTTTCTTAGCCACTGAGTGATGAATCTAAGAATCAGAAGTTGTTTCCAGAGGGCACTTTGGTCCTACTGCTTTTGCATAGCCTCATGAAGGGAAGCAGAACCCAGTGGAGGTTCAGCCTAACTTGCAGACTCAGGTACTGCCTCGGCACTTTGCTGTCCAGTCTGATGGGCTGGTTGTAGTGCCAGTCCCACAGGCACATCTGATGCCTTGCAGTGCCTCTTTCATTCTTAGATGGCTTTATGAAGCCTCCCCTGAATCCTCCATGATAATGTTCCAGCTACCTGAGTGGTGCATGTGCAACATGTAGCTTGTAGATGATGTTCCAGCTAGCTGCATTAACTGCTACGTGAAAGGAAAGCTTTGCAGTGACAACATTGAAATCTGTCCTAACTCCACCTTTCAGAAAAAAACCCTTCAGAAAGACATAGTAATTGGGTGCAGAACAGCTCTGGGGAAGTGGAAGACAATAAATGTCAAAAACAGGCATTCGAAATTACACAGGGCACCACCAGAATGTCACAGTGATCTAATAGACACTAAATGGTTTGGATAAGATGGTGCTTAAAATGAAATACACAGAGTTTTAGGAACTTGTGATTTGCAGACTAACAAGTTGAATCCTTGGATTATCAAAAGTGAAAAATTTCTTAGCAAACGCATATAGGAATACTAGCCCCACCCTGCCCACCAGAAAAGCACAGACATAGGCTCTCTTCTAGCCATTTGTTCACATTTCAAAAGTTGAGATTAATACATTTGCTTATAATACAAAATAATCCTTTTCTTAGAACTGCTAAGAAAATACATTTCCAAAATACAGTTGCCTTGCTTATGTAATGAAAGAAAATTAGCCTGTGAAGTTATCTCAAGTACGGTATGCATGAGTCTGCTGTGGCCATGTGCCTCTTTGCTATGTGCAAATCATATGCACGATCATGAACAGCAGCAGTAACAGCAGCATAGTTTGCAAAGACCTCATTTAGGAGTGAGAAGTACTATTATAAACATGTAGAAGGAATCAGTCTGTACCAAAAATCTCTTGAAGCTGAACAGCTAATTGGACAGAAATGAGAGTAAGGCTTGCAAAAAGCAAACGAAATGCAGCGTATGCACATGATTTGCAATTAGACACTTTAAATGCTACATGTTTTATCCATTCGCAAAATGAAGCTCTTGAATTTAGCAGTCACTCAAACCTTCCTTATGTTTTGCTGGTTTGTTCTAGGAGTATAAAAATCTGTATTTGTATGTTACATCATAATTAAGGTTATAGTTTCATTGATTTTGTAAGCATATTTAAGTAACTGCATTATAACTGTTCTACCATATAGCAGAGTATCAGTTGAATATTGCTTGTTGGTTTATACTTGTAAATATTTTATTGTACTTTCTCAGGGGGCATACACGGAATTCCTGATAAAGTTTGGAGTTTTCAAATATTTTTCATGAGTGATGGGCATTGTGTCCACGTGTCGGCTTATCTGACTAATTTCTTTAGAAAAACATCTACAGCAGACTAGGGCTGGCAAATCTCAAACAGTTCTTCTTTAGGATTTTTCCGTATTATTTACTTTAACTTACTGAGACCTAAAATCAAAATCAGCATTGAAATACTCAAGACAGTCCATTTAAACTTAGATCCATATGATGATATGGTGCCTCTCAAAGCAGGCAACAGAACTGAGATAGCAAAGATAGCATTTAAAGGAAAAATCTCAAAACTGGAAAGCTAAAACTTTTTAGCTTTTAGTAGAAGTTTCTATGAGAACATAGGCATTATTTGTTGACTTCTATGTTGTAAAAAAATCAGTTGAGAAGAAAATAAATAACTAGAAAATATGACTAGGAGGACATATTTGTGTATCTTCAAAAGCCAATTGAATATTGAAGTACAGAATAATTTCTTCTTGGCTGGGGAAGATGGGAACTAGACATTCTGCAGCTAAGTATCTCCTTTTCTTCAGTATCTCTGAACAGAGCTCTTGCTTTTGGCTGCGCCAGTATTTTGAAGGTCCACTCTTTCTCAAGTCATTCTTTGCTCTTATGATAGAGAAATATATTTCAGACTTTTTCTAGCTTTATCATTTTCTTGTTAGGTTAGGACTTCTGAAGACTTATTTGGAGGGTTGTGAGACTGGCCTTTTATTAACCTTTTGAACATATGCGAAGTATCTTCATTTATAATAAAAATAGATATCTTGATGCTGATATTGACTTGGGCTTCACCTGAGACTGTGGTTGTTAAACACTTCAAATCCGCGCAGAAAATATGTTATTTACTTGTTCCAAGTGAATTCTTGATCTTGTAAAAACTGGCTTTCTCTTATCTAATCTCTTCAGAATAAAGAGGTTGGGGGAAGGGTGGAATGCTTGAAGATGATGTCTTAAGGACATGAAATATTGCTTTCAAGAACTGCTTGGATCTGGGGAGTAGGTGTCCGGGGAGGAGCACTGGGGAGCAGTAGGAGGAAGATAGGGAAGTGGATTGTTGATATTACAGAAGACGATGATGGAAGAGAGTGCATGGCTTGAGCTATAAAATAAAATATTTCCTGGGATGCTAGGATTCCAAAATGTATGCTCTTTCGCCAGTGCACATAATATTCACCTATAAATCATTTTAAAATATGCCTAACTGTCTAAACAAACCTATGATTTGATAAAAAGGTCCTGATTTTGCTTCACTAACAATGTCAACGTCATCCTCATTTTTTGTAGAGGGTTTTCTTTATGCAGTTTTCTTATAGGAGTGAGAAAAGCTCCCAGGTCTTGTCAATAATGCCATTGCTCTGCCCTTAAACTGCCTCTTCAGAATGCACATTTTCTATAACATATGTGAATAAAAGCAATATGACAATGTCAGGGCAGCTGAGCTGCTGTGATTATTGCTCCTGCTATTTTTTCAGCCTAACCTGTCTGCTATCATCCACCTTCATCTGTGGTGGCTTCCAGGTGGTTTATCTTTTGGGAAAAGTGTATCTGTATTCAGCTGTCAGCCCAAGATCACTCTAAATGTCACTTGTTTGCCTTTATTCCTTTGGTCTTGATGGATGTGTTTGAATTATTCTGAAGGTATGCTATTAGGTACTGTTCTTTATCTCATTTCATGGTAGCGTTATCTTCTCTAGGTGCATAGCAAGTGGCGTGTCTTGAGACAAGAGGGAGGGAGATGAGGTGTGAAGAGGAGAGAATGAAGAAAGGAGGGCTCTTCTATTTATTTGGTTGTACAGCACAGATATTTTGAGGCCACTGCAGTCTGTCACAGAGACCCTTGTCACAACTGCAGATGCTGTAGGTTTCTGCTCTGCTGTTTTATTCAGTCTTAATTACAGACAATTGAACCAAACCCACTGAACTTTCAAAGCCTTCATGAGGTTTAACCATCTCTAGCTTTTCCAACATTTATAATAATGTACTTTTTTTTTTCTTTTTACCTGACTATTGCTTCAAAAACAATTCTGCTGCTAGTGCCTTCATTAATATGCATACAGTGCAATGTAAATGGCTCTTGAGGCCTCCCCTTGGTAGATGATTTAATGTGGCAGTTATGAAAGCTGCTCAGACTGTGCTCGATTAGCATAATAATGAAGCTTCTGCAGCAGTGTTATCATCCTCAAAGGAAATAGCCTGAGTGGTCACAGCTCCTTTAACAAGTACCACTTTAGGATAAAAAGCAAAGGACTCTGTTTGAAATAGCAGATTGGAATATGCAAAGTGGGAAGGAGTTGTTTGTTGTTTTTGCTGTGCAGGGAGAAAGAGGAGAAAGCAGCATCATCCACAGGCAGGGCAGCCTTGCCAGCACCATGCGCTTCTGGCACTGGGTACCCTGGTGTACTGGAGACTTTCTCTTTGTTCTAGAAGTCAGGCTTATAAAGAAATTCAGCTCTCTTTAAATCCTTCAGACTCCTGTACTTGGCCTCTGACATGAGAATAATGAGGACTGGCTTATTTCCCAGCATATGCGAACTCGGAAAATTCAAAATATTGTGGTTGAAGGCTATATGTTTAGGTTTTGTATTTGACAGCTTGTTCACAAATTAGGGATGTATGACAAGACCGAATAGAAAGCTTTTGGGTGGCTGAGGGAAGACTTTATGACTGAATTGAAAGGGTGACTTTTCAGGTGAAATAATTAGCCGTACTATCTACAATAATACTATTCTTTAGTAGATTTTTTAATAAGGAAAAGATGAAAATGCAGAGGTGAAATTTTAGATTTTTGGAAGGTTTGAAAGAATTAGAACAATTTTTTCTGTCCTTCCTAAGGAACAAAGTAGGCAGAGGGAAATGGCATCTTATTCTTAGTTAAAGAGAGGTGTATTCCATGCTGGATGGGTGCAGAACATCCAGTGCAGAGGCTGAGGCATTACTCAGCTGACTTTCCCTGAGGCCACTGCCCCAGTGCCAAGAACCAAGCCTACTGAGCTGCGAATTTAATTTATTTTGTATCTAGCCAACGAAGATAAAAGCATTCAGGTGTTGTTTTACATCCTGCTCAGCCATCATTTGGGGGAGATCGCAACTTTCATAGAAAAGACAATTTTGCTTCATCGTAACCTTTGTCATGTTAAAGGACAATGTTTGAGTGATGTCCTATTTAGCGCTAGAAGTCCAGTTGTGTTCAGTACATGAACCATCATGATGATGAGTTCACAAATAGATCACAGTTTGTCTAGCAACATTCAAATGAGCTAAAATGACCCCTTCGTTATTTATCTAGTAATGCTCAGTCAGAACTCACATGACTGGATCAGTGAAGGAATTTTGGCCATACTCAGCCCAAACTCACATAGCTAGCTTAATGAATAGTGTAGTTTACTAGCAACAAATTACATAGACTTTTGGATTGACAGTGATAAATTCACTGTCTGCAAAGCATGTGCGAAGAAGTAAGAATAATACAACCTGGCCACAAGCTCACTTGAGTTATAAAAAAAGTTCTATAAATATATTTCTAAGTTTACTGGGGAAGCACTCAGCATAACCAAGACTGCAAAGCTTACACAACAGGCATCCCTATGGGTGGGTTCAGAGAACTGAACCTAGGAATCAGAGATGTTTTCCCAGCTTGTCTGTGGTAGCATCTTCCCCCCATGGGGTTGTCTACTGAGTAAGATTTGCACATTTGGTTGTGCGAATCTTACCCAGTAGTCATCGTTATGGGGAGGGAAGAGAGGCTCAGCCTGACAACTGGTCTCAGAAGCCAGCAGTGTCCTCCTGGCTTGTCTGTGATGGTATGCTCTAAGGTCTTCTCCCCTCTCTTAACCCATTTTTATACTATTTTTTTATTCTATGGGTGGAGCTTCAGTGGGTCTAGTCATACATACCTTTGTTTTGGAATAGTGTAAAATTCTCTTGCATTGCTTTTAAAGTTATAGGCTAAGAAATTCAGACTGTATGCTCTGTGAGGAGTGGTCTCACCTTTGAGAAAGGCAGCTTTTTAGATGGAGATGTGTTTTGGTACTATAATGAGTGTATAATGAGCAAAGTTCACCCAAAGGATGGCATTCTGTCAAAAAAGCAACAGAATCTTGGTCCAAGGTAGAAAATGTGCCACTTTATCACATAACCTTGGTGCTACTAAGTCCCCAAATCAGCACTGTTCTTCTTAGAGCCAGTATATCTAGTTCCTTTGATGTTGCCAACACCTAACTTTGCCTACAGAACTACTACGAATCACAGAACTTAGCAGCAGAGGTTCCACTTCACCTTCTGTGCCGTTTTATGGCATACAAGCTGTGTTCTGCTTTTGTACCTCTGTGAACAATCTGTACCTTGATTTCTAATGAACAATGCTGTGCCTTTATTTCCATGCCCGATTATTCCATAGTTTAGCACTTGATGAATCCAAATGTGATGGGCGTGTGCACAGTTTTACCTGCAGTATAGTCCAAGCAAGAATGAGGGTCCAGCCTGAGCTTAATGGGGCCCCTAATGCATTTGAAAGAGAGAACTTCCAGTTGGCAAATTGAAACAGCCCCGCAACTGAAGCTAAGCTCAAGGAAGTCAAAGTTAACCATAATTGTTTCTCTCCTGTTCTGATGCAAAATTGTTCCTATTGCCAGTTTCTGGAAAATGTGAAGTTTCTTGAAACCTACCTTTCTCATTCTTGAGTTCAGTGACACCATCTAGCCACTTTCTAGCCATACATGCTAGTTTTCTTTTTTCCTCTTTGAAAAAGGTTGTTGATTCACTACCCAAGGAGGAAGAGGGAGAATAGTGCAAGAGAGAAATGTGTTTCGCATGTTATTTTTAGAACCTTTCTTTGCACTATATTTCTGCAGAGGGTAAGGTTTTCTGAAGAATTCTTTTTTGATATTTTTCAAGGATTCATTTCAAACAAAGGAAACGTGTTTTTCTGTATAAATTAATGAGTGGATATAGAAGTTAATAAAATTTTATAATTCCAATAACTCCAGTTTACCAGAGAAGTGTGATGAAGTATGTGAACAGCAGAAAATACATAGTAAATTGTTCTTCAGATAGCTTAGTGATGATAGGTAGAAATAAATAAGAAAGGAAAATAAATCAGTAAACGTCCTGCTTGATTCTAAATGTTTTGAATATTACAAATTACTTCACGTGCTCCAGTATACTGGTAAATTATTTGCCTTGTTTCCAAGCTTGAGATTGCTGCTCATCCCAAAACTTTGCTTCAACAATTGCCTATGAGGGATGGAGGGAATATAGCTTTGCTTGAGTTGAAGAAGGGGAAATGTATTCCCTGTCTGTCCTGAGATCTCTGAAAGAATTATCCCCATGGAATATTGCCTGTGGACAGGGGAGACCGCAAGTAAGATGATGGGCAGTGGGGGAGAGTTTTGAATGTCCTTAGAATTTATTTTGTATACCATAAACATATGTAAAATGTTTTAAGTTGGCCATTAATGAAATCCAATTAAAGAATATTTGGATACATTGTATATATACATTCTTCAATGACTGAAAATCCTATCACCTCAGGTTCTTAATTCTAAAGTGCTTGTCTCATATCCCATTGTTCTTCATGGTATTGCCCTGGGCGTGCATTCTGGGTGATACAGACTCTATTTTTAATTTGCTGACACCACTCCTACACTGATTATGTTAATTACATGTACTTTTGTGACCTCTTACTCTTTTTGCCTTTCTTCTTTTGCTTGTAAAGGTCCATTGGGAGGTCTTAGTCGCATCACTTTTTTCTTTTACCCTTCATTCTCTTCCACTTTTTTGTTGTTGTTTAGCTGTTAAAACAGCAATAAAGCAGATTTTGACAGCTTAAGGAATGACCTGTCCTATTCTTGGTTTCCAGGGAAATGGGTTTCATAGTGTGGTGGTACTGCCTGGCAGCTATGACCTTGAGGCTCTGCTGTCTTAATTCTGGTATAATTCCACTGTGCACAACTGCATTTCTTTAGTATGCATAAGTATTCATCAATTTTGAACCAGACATTCTGTTTTCCTGGGCTTTAAGGCTGACTGCCTTCAGTTATTGCACACCTTTACAAGGAGGCAAAAAGGGAAGTTGCCAGAAAGGGATGAGCCTGACCTATTCCAGTCTTCCCCTGCAGAACAGGGACAGACAAAAATACCTGATTTTCTTAAATTCCTTCCCTCTGCCCATCAACGAGTCAGGTAGGTGTCAGCTGTGACCTTTTGCCATTTCTGTTTACTTTACTGAATACAGTACACTTAAAAACAATTTGGCAAACTAATGGAATAATAAAACCAAGGTTATCAAAGGTAGTTGTCAGCTTTGTCTGAAGCTCAGTGAGCATCACATGAAGCACTGCCTGATTTGTCTGCTCTTCTGCTGTCTGTCTAGAGACTCACACACTAGCTACTCTTGTCAGTGATACTGCAGTTAGTGAGTGAGTTGGAGGGAAGTGATGAGGTGAGAAAAAATATGGGAGAAAGCGAATGGCGGATCTTGTTTGAGCTAACACTGGCTTTCTCTCACACTTTGAAAAGAGGATATACTAGAAGAGAAACATGGAAGCAAAGAATAGATGGGAGAAAAAGGTATAAAAAACAGTGGAGGCAAAAACAAAACAAAAACAACCATAGATGAAATCCTGTCTTTTACCATCTTCTTCTTTAATGTAAACAAACTTTGAAAATACACAGACAATCTTGAGTGCTATAACTACTGCCTACCATGCTTTTTGAAGTGACTATGGAATTTATGAAGGGCACAGTCTGCATTGCAAAAGGCTTTCTGGAGTGACTACTGTCAGACTTTGCTAGCAGAGGCATAGCGTACAACAGCAAATGCTGCCTTGCTGGTAAAACTCTCACCAGTTCTTTGAAAGAGTAGGGATAAAGAGCCAAAAACCATGTGATTAGGCATCACCCCCTACTCAGTATGATTGTAGTAAAAATATTTCAGAATTAAGCTTTCCTTCTGCTCTCATTATCTGCCTGCTGTTATTACAGTTTGTACAATATTTAGTTAGTTGCTTCTGTTTTTTATTAGGATTTGCACTCATGTAAGGCAGCTGATTATCTGCAAATACTAGCATAGAAGAGCTCTAGTAATGATTGGTGCCTGTGTTATATTGCACAGAGTAACATCATCCCAGCTTGAAGAGGAAATAACTGAAGTCATGAAAGGTATTTGATGGTTCTTGCCCCCAGTCATGCAAGTGAATAGAGAGCAGGAGGGCTTCCAGCAAACAGTTTTTGTTGTCTCAGAGCTGAAAAAACTGGAGTCAGCAATCCTGATTCAGGGACTCTTGTCACTGCTTCTGGTGGAGAATGGATTCTCCTGCATTTATTACAAGTTATTATTGCAGTATACTTAACAATGAGCATGCTCAAAAAGGTCCTGTGTAAGCTTTTTCCTGTGATCTCATTGATTTACTCAATGCCTTGGACAAACCACAATGAATTGTGTACATAATGCACATAAACCTATGTCACTGCTATAAATAATTGCCTTTTAATCTGTAGGATGATAGCAGTTTGTAGTGAGGTCACCTGCAGAGCAAATTCACCTGGCCTAAAGTGTGTATTGCCAAGAAAAACTAGCAGCACTCTTACCTATCTGTGGTAATCGTTCATGTGAGATTATGTGTATATATCTGTAGGCTTGTTTGTGTAAGATTATTTGTTACTGGTCTTTAACTTAATGCGAGGTTCAAGGGGAAGAAAAGAAGGGCCTTCTGTATTCACATTTGCCACCTCAGGGATTTGCCTGGATTATAAAAGGCTATTGTTTGTTAGACGTGTACTCCTAGTAAACAGTTGCGATTTATTTTCCTTTTGGCCCATCCAGGAAAAGAGAATAGAATAATGCATTTTATGGGTTTTTT
>PPHD01001774.1:10077-40273 GCA_002909625.1 Bambusicola thoracicus
TTTTTTTTTTTTTTTTTTTTTTTTTTTAGTTTTTAAGAATGGACTATGAGGTGTCCTTAGTTCTGGTAATGTTTCTTTTTTTTGGAAAAGGAATATCACTGTGTACAGATCAGTGTTTGTTTATGCTAAATAGCAGTGCTATGCAAATGCCTTGTGTTCAGAGGATGTCAAATATAGATGACTTTTCATGTTATGTGCAATAAAAATATATGATTTTGGGCACTCCAGAAATGAAGTGCTACCAGCCTCACTGTATTATTCCGTGCTTTCAGGAGGCAGTGCCTTGCTTCTAATGTGAAGCTAAAGAGGACTGTGAACATTCAAAAAGCAGCATGGCCAGATAGAGTTAAACATTTGGGCTGAGGCATTAACTTAAACCACATGTGAAATGCAGCTGTTTCTGCTGAGACTTTCATCAGCCTGTACGGGGAAGATTGGTGGGTTTTAATATGTGGTCTCTAGCAGAGCCAATAGAAATGTGTGGAAAATGTGTGTGAAATCAGTGTGTATCCATGGGGGGTCTGTGGGCTTTCGTTATAGCATTCTCTTGTACGGTGACAATACATATCTCGTCACAAAATACCTTCATTTCACAGGCATGAATAAAAAGCAGGAAGGAGTCATCAGGTAAATAGATATAGCTGATTATAGTAACCCCTATGTGTTATGTCCTGTTTTTGTATTGGTTGACTGCAGCAAGCAGAAAGATGAAATGATGAACCAAAAGTCCTCCAGAAAAAAATGTGACATCTGAGACTGATTGGCCACTGAAGAGTGATGTTTCTGACTCAAGTTCTTAATGCTACTTCACATTTAGGTGCTAAGGATAACTAGGGATCCAAATGCTGCTGAATCACAGACACTGAAAGAAAAATAGTTATATCCGTGAGTAGGGATGAGCTTGAAAGCTGATCTCTTTATACATTGCATAAATTCCTCCACAGGAAAGGTTAGAGAATAAGGAAAGTTTGCTTACTAAGCCACAAGGAGATGCAAAATTTTCTTGGTATGGGAGCTGTGAGCAGTGGTATAGGTTAGTGGAATGTGCTTATTTCTGACAGAATGGTGACTGGATGCTGCACAGATGTTGTCTTGCCTTAATTAACTGAATGTGCAGCCATTACAAATGTGAAGCTGGGATGCTTGAGGCCTTGTAGGCAACGCCTTCATAAAGGTGTGCTAAAGAGAAGCCTTTCACTGATGGTGCCAGGAGATGTGATCAGCCCTTCCCAGCACAAAATCACTGCTATCTATGTGCATGCAATGATAGCATACCAAATTCTGTAACTACTGTAGAGCAGACCTTGAACAGGAAGGAAAGAGATCCAGGTTCACTGAAGTTCTGCCTCTGTGTGTACACATAATAGGATCTGTTAGCCATAAAGGACAGCTTTATAGTAGCTTTTCACCTAATACAAAGGCAGTTTGAGTAATGGGAGAGAAATAGGAAACCAAATGTACGTGATAGAGTCTTATTAACTGTGAATTTTTTAACCCCTGATAAGCAGTAAAAGCGATTCAGACTTTATCCGTTCTCTGTAATTTTCAGAAGTGTGAAAGGAAGTAAAAGTAGCAAAGAAGCAAAGGTTCATTTTGTAAGAACAGTCTTTGAGAGAGTCATTTTATTTGAACAGACCTATAACCAGAGAGTAAATGGAGAAGAGGTCAGGGAACAAAACACAATTGACTCCATACCGGAAAAGTTGGAGGGAAGAACTGAAAGGTAAACACAGTTACGACTCAAGCAAGAGGAAGCATGGGTTACTGAAAAAGGCAGGGGGATGGCACCTTACACCTTATTTGGTTTCTGCTTGTACCTCAGCAGACCAGGGAGCAAAACATTGACATACTGTTACACAAAACAGAAAATGATGCATTGTAAAAGTTCCAGCTAATCCTTAGTGAAGCACTGCATTATAGAGGCTCATTATTAATCTGTACATCAGGGGGACCTACATCACTATTCCTTATGGACACTGGAAATAAAAAGTGGAAAAGAAAAATTCTGTTCAGACTCTAGGGCGGAAGAGGGAAAGAGTTTCTCTTTGGGGGCGGATGCTGTAGCAATTGTCAAAGCAGCATGCCCAAAAGAGGAAAACATTTCATTGATAATTTTCAAATACAATCTAGAAATGAAGTTAAATCAATGTTAGCACAAGCATATGCAGTCACTTGGAGAAAGAGCTGTTTGACCTACTGAAGATCCTCAAATGAGCATTTGATACGTGAAACTTGTTCAGCCTTGACTTGTAGGCTTGCCTAAGGGGATGTGCTGTAACACAGCAGCCAGACTTGGAACCCATATGAGATCTACATTTTGGCAGTGTTTGAAAGTGGTGCAAACAGGCTGATGTTTCTTAACCTGAGAAAATCAGCAGCAGTAGTGATGAACAGCATCAAACACAAGCCTTTCTTTCTGCCAAACATGCTGTGAAAAGACTTAACAAGAACTAAAGAGCCTCCTGCAGGGGGCTGTCTAATTCCCATCAAAATAATCTCCTGAAGAGTAAAAGAAAATGAGAGAAGGCTTATTGCTAGCTGTGATTATTTTTTTTTTCCTAATTTCTATTTAAATTGTTTCTGTGATCAAGAGTCATGCTTCTGGCAGAAAAGCAAGCTCAGTTCATGTTCTCTCTGAGTCTCACTGCTTACCCTCTTCCCTGGAACATAAAGTGCTAGACCAGGCCTGTCCAACCCAAGGTAATGTGGTAACAGCTCATAGTGTGGCTGCCCACTGTCCTGTGCCATCATGGAAGCAGCTCTGCCCCACCAAGCGGCTTGTCTCCATGCCTGGCATGCACCCATTCACTCAACAACAACTAAATAATGATGTGTGATTGGCACTGTCTCAGCTAAAACCAGGACACAGGGAAGGCACAGTGCAGGTCTATCTCTAACTCTTGTGCCCATCACACACAGACAGTAAAATAAAAACCTGTGTGTATTGCATATGATGTTTGCTTGTGCCACTTGGTGAGTAAAATGCAGTGATTACTGAAAATAATATTTAAATCTACCTAATGTTGTCTCAAAAGAAAACAGAACCAAAAAAAGAAAAATCATGGACAAAGGAAGTGTTCAAGGAAAGGTAGACAGATGAGTACTTTTTTATACAGACAAATAATATGGCACTATGTTTAATTGGTAAGGAAATTGTGTCAGTTTGTAAAGATAAAAATGTGAAAAGACGAGCAAAAACATGCTGACAGATTGGGTGCATATCGAGGAATGCTGCAGAATTGAAAGAAAGTTCGTCATCACAACAAAATTTTTCTGAGAAGTTACAGCTCAAACGGGCTGTGTTATAAAAGCAAATTATGTGGTAGCAAATCTAACTGCAGAAAAAAACCCAAACCGTTTATTGATGGTGAGTTTAATATTGCAGAATAATAGAACAGCTTGGATTGGAAGGAACCTTAAAGATACTTACTTCCAACCCCTTGCTGTGGGCTGGTTGCCACCCACCAGATCAGGTTACCAGAGCCCCATCCAACCTGGCCTTCAACACTATCAGAAAACAGTTGTTTTCATTTTGACAAACCTGTATTGCTGTGCTCCTGGACAGAAGAAACACCAGCGCGGTTATGACTTAATGCAGCTGCTTGGGGTGCTCTAGGGGCATTTCTAGGCACCCTGTGAGGTCACAGGGTGACTATGACTCTCCGCTGACATCACAGGGCACACCTGTGCCCTGTTGTGTTAATAGTTTTGCTGTTTGCCTTCCAGAGTCCACCCAAGGACTGAAAAATTAATGATTTATTAAAGCAACAGATGTAACACATTTGGGATTGCCACTGATAAATGCACCAGCTGCAACAATGTTGGTATATGATATAAAATAAACACTAGGCCAGGCATTCCTCACCAATATGTTAATGGACAGTGCTTACTTTCCCTTATCTTAACTTTTCGTGTTTCTCTCTCAAGGGTGACTGACTTTTAATGTGATTTGCATAGAGGCTTGTATGCTGTCATAAAATCATAGGATGGCTTAAGCTGGAAGGGGCCTCAAAGACCATCTAGTTCCCACTCCCTGCTGTGGGAAGGGTTGCCAACTGCTGAATCAGGCATCAAAAGATCAGGCTGCCCAGGGCTCCATCTGGCCTGGCCTCGAATGCCTCCAGGGATGGGGCATCCACAGCTTCTCTGGGAAAACTGCACCAGCACAATCAGCACCCTCTCTGACATCTAATCTAAATCAACCCTCCTTCCATTTTTATTATGCAGTATATAGAATACATAGAAGATATCATTTGTTATGATAAAAAATTCTTCTAAAATTTGTCAGTCAGGTGATCTAAAGAAATAGGAAAATCTATCAAAAGAATTTTGGAGAGTAATTCTGATAAGTTCAAATTTTATATTTTGGTGATAGATGAAGTTACTGATGCTACTGATATGGCTCAACTTTTCATGAGAGATATTGATAATTAGTATTATGTCATTCCATTGGAAGACACAACTGAATCTTGTTTTGTATGAAGCTGTAAAAATTACCTTTATGTGATTTTTTTAACCTTTTTCAACATACTTGTTGTAGCTACCGATGGCACCCCTGCAGTCATTGGTAAAAAATAAAAAAGAGGGGCTTCTGAAATTAATAGAAAACAGTGCAATTGCTGCCAGTAACTCGGGTTTGATGAAATATCTCTGCATCATATATCACGAAAAAGGATGCTCAAAAGTTTTAAAATGGATTATGTTGTGTAAATTTTCATCAAAACTGTGAATTTCATGAAGTCCAAGCAATTGAATTGTTGTGTATTCAAGGAATTACTTAAAAGTATTGATGCTGCTTATGGGAAGAAAGGTGTCCATGTCAGGGTAAAATGCCAAAAAGATTTTATGATTAGTGAAAAGACATTAACTCCTGTATAGAATCAAGAGGAACATTTGTGCCAGAACATGAAGATTGAAAGTGGCTCGCAGATTTAGCATTTTTGGTGGATTTGATGGCTCATTTGAATGAGGTAAACATGTGTCTTCATGGTGAAAATCCACTTAGTGCTGTGTTTCAAACGATAACAGCATTCAAAATTAAATTATGGCAAGATCATGCTATGCCAAATAATTTTACTCATTTTGCTACATTGGCCAAACATAATCCTTTGAGCAATATGCAGCCTTGCTTTCAGTTTCAAGGAAGGAATTTGAGGATATTTTTCAAGTTTGCCAGAAAAATTGTCAATTGTTTTGAATAGTTGCAACCTCATTTTTGGTCAACATTAATACATGCAAATTTTCAAATGGAATAGTGGAATGTGTAGAGTTACAATCAGACATTCAACTCAAAGAAAAATTTGATCACCTCTTTTTATTAAATTTTTATATCATCTCTCTTACCAGCAAAAAATATGTCCTTTGCTTCTCAATCACACCTTATTCATGTAATTGCTTTCTGGCAGTAGACAGATTTGTGACCAACTGTTTTCAAGAATAAAACTCAGGAAGAAGAAAACTTCATCAAAATCTCTGATGAGCTCCCTGAGAACTCAATAAAAATTGCACCCACTTCCACTGAATGAGGCTGATTCATTAGTTTCACAAAAACAAGATCAAATATCCCTCTAAGTTTATGTTTTTATTGTTTTATTTTTTTGTTTTAATGAAAGGTATTAACTATATTATATATTTTATATGCAGCCTAAGACAGCGTGTCGTCTTCACACAGTGTGCCCCCAGCAAGCCAGAAGTTTGTACATCTGTATGCTAGACCATACAGACTCTCATTTTGCCCTCAATATCTTGTTCTGCTCAGAGAAGGGCTATTTGATCATATGAGTCATGGAGGGGGGTGGAGAGATGGGGGGTTTAGCCACAGTGTAACTACAAGCAAACTTCTCTTTTTTGGACAAACTTTCTCCCTTTACATCAATGTATTTGATGGTACAGATTTGTTTAAACTCAACTATAGTCATAAATGAGAGTGGATAAATAACTTGACAGAATTAATGTATTGGACTACTTTTTTGCTTTTTATTTGTTACAAATTGTTCTGGGAGCAGACTGATTGTTTACCTCAGATTTTTAAATGTGTCTGTTTGGAATCTTCAAGGAAACAATTTACTGCATTGGTCATAAATTCAGAGCACAAATTTTCAAATTTTCATTGTATGCTTGTAAACAGTGTATTTATGTTTTTCAGTTGAATGAACTTGGTTGTTTCAGATGATGCTTCCCCTACAAATACTAGCAATTCACTTTTCAAATCTATTCTACAATAGTCATTTAAAGATGCTTGTTTCTGAAAGATAAACTGCTTGCTAGAATATTTGTGGAAAGCAAATATAGAGTAGAGAATAGCATTGGGCAGAAACAATCAAAATTTTGTCAGAAACTCAGACATGTTGTCAATGTTATTTACTGTTCTGTATGTGCTGGAAGTTGATGTTTTGGTTTGGTTTGTTTTTTTAAAGTCGTTCACGGGAGACATCAGTTACTTTGTTCATTGGTAGAAAGAGAAGTACTATGTAGAAGCCTTTCCTTCCTGATTTGAGGCATTTCATAAATAGCAAAAACATATTGTAGAATAAGACAAGTTTTCAGCGGTGGTGTTTAAGTTTTCAGAGAGCAAGCATCATATATTTTGTGGTGGTAACAAGATTCTTTGCCATATTTCTTCACTTATTTGCATTCACTACTTACATTTGGTACTTCAAAATTATGGTAGAAATATCCCTTACTGCTGAAAGAAATAGGTATTGTGGTAACCTTTCTTCTGAACAAGGTATCACAAAACTAGGTAAAGAGTCTAAATCTCCTAAGACTGTTTACAATAATGAGCTTCCACCCCACCTGTTGAAAACTGTTCATAACTCCTGAATCTTTCAGACCCTGAGTCTGGTGGAATGTAAGTAAAAACCCTTTCGCTCTAATAATAAACACAAGGAAGTTGCAAGGAATTCATCTCCAACAACAGTGGAGTAGGGCATAGAAGAATTCATGGGACTTAAGCTGCCTAATATTTCCATCCTCTGTGAGTAATGCAGTGATGGTCACACAGGATATTTTTACATATGTAAATGTTTTGACTATTCAAGAATTAAATATACTCAGATTTCGTATCACAGTGCCAGCACCAAATGTACTGTAGTGTTCCTAAAAGGATAAATTGATAAAAAGTCCTAATAGGGGTAACTCAACAGGGGAGGGGAAGAATTAGCTTTCTGAGACATGGTTAACATCATTGAGTTTATATATGTTTCATTAAACTGAGACTTGACAGCTTTATGAGGAAACAGTGGGGTTTGCAGTGTATGAAGAACCTGTAATACTGCCAAGGCTGATCAGGTCCTGTGCCATACAGCCTATTTAATAGACAAATATTTGCACAGTGAAAATGTCATTTTAAACGACTGGTTTGATAATCCCTTAAGCTTTTAAATGATCTGCAAAGTCTGGAAATTCTACCCTGGTGTATAAAATCTACTGGCACGTCAGATAATCAAAGAAAAAAAAAAAAAAGAGAAGATAGGTTAAGCTTTGTTCCTAAATTAGGGATTTTTTTTCTTTGTGGTTGTTGCTACTTTCTCCTATTGGTTTTCTGCTGTTTTTGGAATTTGACTAATGTCTAATCTCTCCATTGAAGGTACAATTTGTGGTCTATAACCGCATTCATTTATAGGACAGTTACTTGGATCTACATTTGTACTTACACTGTAGGTCTAAATTTTTTCATGTTCAAACTTGACTTGTCTGCCTGAGAAATGAGTAATAGCAATGACTACAAATCAAGGCTATATTCACAGGGTGTTTTTTTTTTTTTTTTTTTTTTTTTAATTGCACCTTGCAACCTGAGGAACACTATGAGCTCATATTTGTGCAGTTTTAAGGTAGTGAGTCCATCAGAATTGGTCAGTAAGTTATGTAGCCATTTGTGAACAGCAGAATTCTTGCAGTATGTTTATCCCAGTTATCTCACAATCCTGGGAATTCAATGTGGAGAAACCAGGCTGTGTATAACATGCATCTGACTGTGACCAGCATAGCACTGAAAGGAAGCTAATGAAAAAACCTAGTGTTATTTGACTTCATTTTAAAAGATGAAACCAGTTACAGATCCCTTCTTTTTCTAACTGCTCCATAGACCAAAACTGTATATATACTCACAGAATTGAGCTGATGCCTTTCATTTCCTCCTTGCCCTTTCAATCTTTACTTCTCTGATCCATGATCTTTTCTTGCTTTTTGCCTCTCTTCTCCCTCCAAAATCAGTGTTCACTTTGTTCTTGTAAAGAGAGATCACAACATAAGAGATCTATATGATATTGCTTATTTGAGAATGCAGATCGAAAAAATGCGATCGCCAAATAGAGAAATAGATGAGCAAAAGAAGACACTCTGAGAAACAAAAGGTTAAATATCTGACTAAACTGCAATAGCACACATGCACAAATGCAGAGCCTACTTTCCGCTCTTATCCCTCTACTGAGTGGTGAGGTTATGACACAGTGGGCTATTTAGTAGCAGAATCAAAAGTTTACAAAGAAATTTAAATGATAACAAAACTGTCCACATCCTTATAAGAATAGTGTCATGCCATTAAGTACTTGCTTTCCTTATACTCTATGTAAGATAAAGCTAAATTGCAAAATTCACAGAACTGCTTACAAAGAGCAGTATTTGGCAGTGTGAGTAATCAGGTTCCTGGAAGATGTCCACACCATTTCAATGCTAATTGCAATATATCATGACTGGGCAAATAATTTAGTAGGGTAAGAAGCAGGAAGGAATAATAAAAAATAAAGTCTTGAAAATCGCATTAATGGGAACAGCAAGCAGGTGGCAATAACCAAATAGCTTTAATTGTCCAAGGAGCTCAGGGGAATCAATTTACTGTGATTATTACCCACATGTTGTAAGGAAAAAAATAGCAAATTAAATAGAATGACACAAATGGTAGTAAACTATACCGTAGATTTCCATAGAGAGCCCTCAGCAGTTTCTGTCCTCAAGGACACGCTGTTTTAGATAATTTTGTCCTGGAGAAAGATGAGTGGAAATGACAGTCAGGCAATAAAACACAGTTTTTATTAGTGCATACATGCACCCTAACCTAGTAAGCCAGATGTTTTTTGTTTTTTAGTGGACTAGAAAACTTAAAAATCTGCAGGTTCTCCTTTAGAACTCCCTTAGCATTATTTAATAGTTTACTTCGAAACGGAACATTACTATTAAATCCCCTTCTTGTCTGTACAAACTTATACTGGGAGACCACTATAGACCACTTGTCTGCAGATTTACTTGACCCGGCAGATCGATAGTTTTCCCATCCCATGAACATTTTGAGCATTAAAAATAACAATAATAATATAATAATAAAGTGTTTCTAACCAAAATTTAACTGCAACCTACAAGATTTTGAGAGTAGATTCATTCAGAACAGTTAGTATTCAGCTAACTAACTTTATTCATAGAGCATCATAGAGCTCCTGGTTTGTCTAACTGAGAGTTGCATGGTAAACAAGGTGGGATTTAGGTGATTAAATGTAGGTAACAAGTACTATTGGAGATGCCTTAAACTCTCACATCTGACTTTCACTGCCCCACCAGATGGACAGAGGTCATTGTCTAGTTCTGCAAATTGGTGTCATAACTGCAAAAAAGATGTCCTGGATTCTAAGATATTTGAGAAGGTGCTAGAATCCCTTGTTTAGGCAACGGAATCTTATGTCAGCTTTCTGCATGCAGTATGGGTGGCTGTAGGCTCTTCAATAGGCTATTGTTGCCCACAAAAGGGGTGAATCTCTCCAAGTGGTTGCTACTGGCACTGTTCTGTTCTACGCTTTGAGATAGGAAGGGGTGGTTTCCTATACCAAAAGATAAAATGTTTGCTGGGGCTGTAAAGACTGAGATTTAGACTCCTGATCTGAACCAGGCAGACCAGATTTGAAGCAGAATCTTCTGCATCCTCAGGAAATGCCTTAATGATTGGGCTCTCAGCTTATCACAGTCTCTGACTTAATTCATGCCAGACTTTAATTATTTGAAAATACTGTGCTTCAGAAGAGAAGCTTTGATTTTTAAAGAAGAGGTATTTTTAAAATGAAAAATCATTTTCAGCGACAGAATCTTAGCTAATTAGGACATTAATGATGGTTGGTCTCAGATAGGCTATTCCCTGTTCTTTCATAGTGGAATATGAAGAAAAAAAGTACAGTTTCCCTTGAGAGAAGAGTGGTGTTGGATGGTTGAGGTGCCCAACTAGAAAATCCTATATTACATAACCAGACTAATTCACAGTCAAGATTAGAGTACTTAGATATCTCACAGACCAGGCTTGCTGACTCTACAACTACTGTTTTTTTTTTTGCTTGTATTTCCCTCTGTACTTACCCACATTTTCCACAGGGGGACAGTTAAATGTATTCCATGAAGCATTTGTACAATAATCTTCAGCAAGAGAACTCAAATGGCGATTTAAAGTCTACACTGATGGTTTAAAACTAATCCTAGTTTTTAACTCTGAAGTTATTAATTGGAATTTGTACAATATACAATCTATACAGTGTATGTGGTTTTTCTGCTATGCTGTGTGGTCTAGTAGACAAACTAAATAACAAACATTAGCAGTAGAGTAATGGGATTGATCAACTCAGAAATTTGGCTCAGCCCCTAGATTTTGGAAAACTTATTTCAGAGTGGGCACACCTAGGGTGTTTAGGCACACATCATTATTCCAACGGAAAAAAAAAAAAGGCTTAGTAGTTTGGAAAATAAAGCTTAGATGCCTCATACCTGGTACAACTTTTCTCTTTCCTTCTACCTTTTTTTCTATATTAAAACAAGCAAACAAACAAAACCCACAAAAACAAACAAAACAAAACGCTCTCTCTGTTTCATTGTCCTTTGAAATCAATTGTACAAGCTAAACGTCTCCCACAGTGACTATTCTCCTTTAATGCACTAAATAAACAACAACAACAAAAAAATTAATGATAGTTTTCACCTCTGGCAGCTACTCACTGTTCTTTAATAAGCTACAGCATGTGATTTACACAAAATATGAAGTAAAAAAAAATTAGAAAAGCAATACTTCAATCTTATGCAAAAGGCCTAGTTTTGTCTATCTTTGCTATTTTGTTTCGTATGACAAGTTACTTGACACAAGCAGCAGGTAATATTCTAGCATATGCTAATAGTAACAGTAGGTATAAACAGCCCTTCCTTGTGTTTGTGTCTAGAAATGCCTTTTGTTGTGGTAGAAAATTACAGTTTTGAGTTGAATTAACTTTTTTTTTCAGTTGCCTAATATGAAAATAGAGTAGAATTTAGGGGTTAAAAATGAAAGGAAACAGCTGTTTTAGTGATGTTAGATATCTGTGAATAAGGATAGTATTTCATTGTTATCCTTTCTTGTTGTTTTAAATGTCGAATTTTCTGACACATTGATTTCAGTGTGAGCACAAAGACACTTGATTTGTGTCATTAGATTTTTCACTAAAGATCACTCAGTTCACAAAAAGAAGAACCATAATACCTTCTGAATTACATACAGTGTTTCTTCCAAAACCTCTATTTCATAGTTGTGGTGTAGGCATGAGCTTTTATAGCCACATTCACCATATCATCAGCTGTACTGGAGACTGTCCAAAATAAGAGGCTGGGATTCCATACTATCTTTCACAGATATCAGTAAGAAGAGGCTGTTATGTGGAAATCTCTCTATTGGCTTTAGTCTTAACACAGACTATTCAGTCCCCAGTTCATTCTCTTTTCCCGGAGGCCTTCTTGAACTATTGTCAGATTCTGCTTTTGAGCTTGGACTTTCTAGACCCAAATGATGGTGAACTAAACCACATTTAGGAATTTCCTGGTAAAGCAATGCCTAGTCCAAGGTAACACAACTTCTGAGGTACCAGCCAAGTGAAGATCTGTTTTATTGATATTTTGTGGATTAAACATTTGGTTTTAATTGTGCTTTGAGAGAGTGGTGGTGGATGGCTGTTAAGTCACCAGAAATGTGTGTATATAACAGTGTGGATGAAGAAAATCTGTACAGTTCTAACACTGAAACGTATTGATGTATGTCAGTGGAAGGTAAGCCAGAGCCCTTAAGTTAAGTGCTACTACTGCAATATAAATAAGAAGGGATTATTGACCATTTGTGTCTAACATTTTATGAGGCTGGAGGAAGATAATGGAAAAGGCTGAAATAGTGTTCCATATCCAAAATACTCACATAGTCCCATCATTTTAATAGGAGAAGCCAGCATCAAAATTTCAGCAATAGTCAGTGCCAAACTGGGGAGATGAGGTGCAGCATCATTCTTTTTTTCTCCCTTTAGGGATCAGCAACAGCAGTAAAACATTAAGACACTATGTTTAAAGAGAGAGGCACTTGCATTTTATAGTTGAGGCAAAATAGAGACTTTGCTATTGGTTCTGGCAGGTACTTGAACCACTGCCTGTAATAAATGGTGAGGCTGAGCTTTCTGTATCTCAGCTGTCAGAAAGAAGAAGCTATCCATCTCCAATTCAGATAGGATCAGCATCCTGTTAACATAGGACTCAGTGAGATTAGATCTAGATCCATGTAAGAGGGAAATAACCATAGGGACAGCTAGAGTTGGGCCAGCTATGCAAGTAACTGGATTGAAATGAGCTGTAGTGGTCAGAACAAGGTGTGTGAGTAGCTGAGCTTTGAAATAGGTAAGTAAAAAAATAGATCTGTGGTGAGGTGGAAAAGGCGGGAAAGGATTCTGCCGGAAGTGGAGGCCTGCATTGTCTCTGAGGAAAAACTGCATGATAACGCATGGGCCTAATATGGGAGTAGGAGAAAGCTGCACTGGCCTCTCAGCTGTTTCCAACCTGTGAGTGCTTTCACTGTAGAAATACAGTGTATGAACACTGATGTGTTTGTGTATATGTCTCAGATTATCACGTTGACAGCCCATAATTACTTTTTAGTAGTAAAGCTTTCTCATAAAATTGTTTTAAAATGTCTCAGGATTAACATTCTCAGGGGCAGCGTAGTGCTATTTTACTTTAGTGAATTGTGGGAAATTGCTTAATTCTTTTAAAACTACTTATCGTTTTAAGACCAGTCTTTAACAATCTTAAACATCCTTGCATCTGAAGCCAGTAGCAGATATTTTATTCCATACAGTATTTATTTAAAATCAGTAGCAGTACTGTATTTGTAAATATAGTTTTGAGGAATTTGATTATGTTTAGGAAAAGGAAAGCTCAATTCTGTAACATCTAGCAGCCTTAATTATGAAGTATTTCATGTAACAAATATAACATTGGTGCTCTTTATGCTGTAAAAATCATTTATGGTTTGTGTATGTGTATGAGTCATAACAGCCATCACGTGAATGTAAATAAAAAACAAAGCAATGCTGTGCAGGATGGGTAGGTGCAATTCAGACAGTTGATGAAGCAGTGCAGGAAAATGTCGTCACAGATAATCAGAAATGTGCATTCCTGGGAAATAATCAGATAGAAATCTTACATCAGCTGATACCCTCCTTGCTGTATGCAAAGACAGTGAAAATGGATTTGCTTGATAGTGTTGAAATGGAATTGGCTTATGCAGCTGCACTGTGTTGATGGCGTATCTCAGTGACAGCCAAGCTGTATGCCACAAGTCAAGCTAAAAAAATTAACTAGCTGCTCAGTACCATTGTATACAAAGTTGGCTTTCCCAGGGCTGTTGCTGTAATGCAGTGGTGTTGAGCATTGCAGTGTGGGATGCCTGAGAGAATTTCAGCCTGAAGGATTTGAAAGTGGAGTATAAAATGAATTATTTTTCCTAGGTGTAATCCTGTTCATTGATATTGAGGATAAAATTAGAAATGTTAAGTCCTGACATGATTTAAGAAGAAATTTGCCTCTTTACATCATTATTCCTTTCTTTCAGTAAAACTTGGTTGGAAATGCTTGAAAGAAAATTAGAAGTTGTTTACTCCTCATCAGTGTATTTATACACTAACAAAAACTGTTTTCCTGTCATCTGTTCATCCCATTCTTATGTCACATTGCTCTTAAAGAATCAAACGTTCTTGTAAAAATGATGCTAGTGACTTGAACTTTATGTGGACCATCTCTGATTTGATTGAAGTCACATTTAGGAATCGTTTGACTCCTTATGACTGGAACATGAGTGTTTATCATAAGAAAAAGCATGACAGAAGAAAGACGTGATTGGAGTTAGTAATGGAGTCCTGTAATCAGATGAGATGTGCTCTACTTGCTGTGCAAGTTTGCCTAAGGTACACATTTCTTCAAATCCACAAACTTAAAACGTCATCTAAAAAATGTGCCCTGGTTGCAGGAACTCTGGCAGGCAGTGTTTGAAGTGAATTGATACTCTAATTCTTCCCAGTATATACAGATAACAGTGCATTCCATTATTTAAAATACATAGTAGCCTATTTCTCTAGGGTCTAAGCTTGATATCATCGATGTCTGGTGTAACTTTGGGGAAAAAAAAAGAAAATCTGTACTAGGAAATATGTTGAGGGATGAAGGGTGTGAATGTTTAACAACTTGATTCTCACCCCTGCTTAACATGTTTTGGGTTTTGCTAGTAATGAAAATGCTTGCAAGAATATATCATAGGAGATAGCCTGCTCCTGTTTATACTTTCAAGATTGATTAGAAGATTATTAGAAGCCTGGAACCACCTCCCTTATGAGAAAAGGCTGAGAGACCTGGGATGTTCAGCCTAAGGAAGAGAAGACTGAGGGGGGATCTTATCAATGCTTATTAATATCTAAAGGATGGCCATCAAGAGGATGATGTGGGCTCTTTTCAGTGGTGCCCAGTGACAGCACAAGGGGCAATGGCCACAAACTGGAACACAGTAAGTTTCATATGAACATAAGGAAGAACTTTCCTGTGAAGTCACAGAGCCCTAGAGCAGGCTGGCCAGAGAGGTGCTGGAGTCATTCTCTGGAGATATTCAAAACTTACCTGGATGCCTAGCTGTGTGATCTGCTGTAGGGAACCTGCTGAAGCATCCAGGCCTGGCTGATCTCCAGAGGTCGCTTCCAACACCTGAGATTCTGTGATTCTGTAATAACAACGACCTTCATTTTGTGATCATTTCCACTACAGTTTGCTGAGGTATCATAAATAAGCTGCTTTGGCACTGAACAACTTTTTCAACTTTCTTTTTTTCTTTTTTTTTCTTTTCTTTTTTTTTATTTTTATTTTTTTTTTCCCCTGGAGTTTGATAGTCTTTCAAAAGAATAAACATTCTTTAATTAATTCTAAATTATTAATAATAATTCATGCTAAAATGGAGAATGGAAATAAACACATAAAGTATCATGTAGACCTTTTTTTCCAGGAGGTATTAGCAGACGTTTGAAATAATATTGGCGCGGGCATTCAGAGATTCACACGTTATATGCAGTACATACATACAAAGCCTGTGTTCTTCTTTTTGAAAAGGCTGAAGATTTATCTTGAGGAAATCCTGGACTGACTGGAATGCTTCTGAAGTACTTTGCAATGTATATTTGAATTATTTGCCTGCATTTAATTCATAAAGCTTCAGGTATTGGGAGTAGCAAATGAGCTTCTAGTAAATATCAGTCAGTTAAGAAATACAGAAAAGTTCAGCCCCAGAATGTAGATGAGATGAATATTTCAAACTAATAATAGTAATACAGAGAAACAGAGAAATGGCTTTCAGGAATTTTGAAATTTTGTGATATCTTACTTATAAGTTTTAATTTCACTTTCTTGCTTGATGCAACAATGAGCAACATGTAACAGAAACGGATACTTGTTGCCTAGGTTGACACTTGTTATATAATCTCTAAAACATTTCTACCAGGCAACCTGAGATTTAGTACAGCTTTAGCAGAAACGCATTATGGGAAATGAAGGGCAGCTATGTCAGTGTCTGCCAGTCCCTGCTGGGAAATGAGGGTAAAAGAACAGAAAGTACAACTTTAAGCATAAAAGGCATAAAACTGATTGAATTTGGATTATATCCATACTCCCTCTGTAGATGATCTAGGAAGTAAAGTATTTTACAAATAGATTAGCATTTTAGTGGAATACTTACCTGCTAAAGCTGTATCTGTCAAGCACTGCATGCTGGAGGACTCCTGATCTTTTACAGCTTAAGTACATATGCCAAATGAAGTAAACAAGTGACCGCATTAACTTTGTGCAGTTAATAATACAATTAACAGTAACCAATTTGTTTTGCTGTGAAACCTATGTGTATAATTTTGGAATATACTCCCTGAGGTTTTAAAACCTGTACATATAATAGATATGCATTTCCTGTAAGGATAGTTAAATTGTCAGTGCTTTAAAAAGATCTTATGATCTTGAGGTCTAGAAACAAATAGTCTGAAACTCACTGGAAAGCTGGTAGTATTTAATCACTGGAGGAAAGGACTCCCATTTGAAGCTCTGCAGAGTGGCATTATATTGATTCTTAAACCCTGTGCTCAATCTGTTTGATTCAACATTTCGGGCCAGTGTAACTAGGGGAGGGAAATACTATAATAGAGGATATTGGTGAGGAGGAGGAAACCTGTTAAGGTGACAAAATAAATGCAAGCATCTTGCAGCTCTTGGAGATTTGAAGTGTTCAAAACACGTGTGAATTAGTATGTAGAATACAAAGTCAAAAGTGTCTGTTAAATGTAGCTCATTTACTGCCTCTGAGATTTTTTGCAGAGCTAGCACTTACATCTACATCTTTTAAGAGAACTGGAATCATGCAGAGAGCTGTTTACACTATCACCTTAAAGGATTTCTGCTGTGAATCCCTAGTGGCTCCTGGGGAAGGGATGGTGCAATATCTCTGACTCTGGACGAGGTACACTGCCATCAGTCCTGCGTGAATTCCTCTAAGGTGATGTGGCTTATTTGTATACATTAATATTGTATTCCCCGAAAGAGTCAAAGTGAGAGCAATAGCCTCCAGCTCAAGTGGGAAGCAGGTTTTACATTTCTGTCTTTTTTTATTTTTATCCCTTTCTACTTCTACAGTAGTGCTTATTTCTATTTCCACAGTCATGCCAGTTTTCTGATGTCTCTTGATATTCACTTTGCTGTGTTTTCACAGCTTTGTTTCCTTCTTCATTTTGTCCCTTGTAGACTAATGTGGATTGGTGACTGTTTTAACAATCATTGAAAGAGAATGTTGGATTGGAATTTAATTTAAAAACCTACACAAACTAAATGATAAACATACGACAGAATTAAACAATATATTTCACATCTGACCAAGTGAAATGTTTCCTTCACTGTTACTTTCGTTATTCATCTTGGTGGAAATATGCCCCAAAGAAAACCCCACATAGTTTCAGTGTCAAGTTGTTTGGTTTTTTTTTTTAAATGTTCTTGGCTTATCCCAGAAGTCTCAAAATACTAATTGTCTAGATCTATCACCAACCTTCTGTTTAATGTCTGATGCCAGGGCTTAGTCCCTTTTTAAAAAGCTTAATTTAACAGAAACAAAACCGAAGAAGAACAAATAGGCTGCCTCATGCATGAAGAGTGAGTATAATTCTTCGACTTGCTTAAAGAAGAAAGTAAAGACAAATCTTCACCACAGATTCTAGCCTGCAGCCTTCTTGAGTTATGGATCTTTCATAACCAGGGAGGGAGCTTAGCATTTGCCCTTCATGGGTGAAATAGCCTGTTCGTACTCTGGAATAGGTAGCAAACAATTATAAATGGATTTAAGGAGATGCCAAGATTATACTGAGGAAACGTCAATTATTATAAACTGCATATAGCTTCTTCCTTCCTGCCTCCTTGTATTTCTTAAACGGGATCGAACAGTGATACAAAGCTACTTAACATTGAATAGATCCATAGAATTGCCAACAAAGCTACAGAAATACAATTGGTATTAAAAATATATTTTTAACAGATTTTTTAAAAAAAGAAAACAAATGTAAGTCCTTCACCAAGGATGAAGTGGGAAAGCTGCAGTCCTACATTTCAGCAATATTTCTACTATGTCTGAATATGACTGCATTTTATAGGACTACAGTCAGTGGAAGGCACCTTAGAGTAGGTTCTCTGTGATTAAAAGAGAAATAAAATACTTCCTGTTGTCTGAGTTGCTATCAGTTGCAGTACTTTGGTAGCACCACAGTTTATGCTTGACTGTAGGTTGATTTGTGTCTTATAGTAATGTAAAGGTGGTGACATGAAATGTGCCCTCCCTCAGCAGTCAGTTGTGAAAATGTGGCATCACTTCTGTCATGTCCATCCTGCCACTGATGGCAGCAATGTCTTCTTCAGGCTCCATTTTCCTGAGAACTCCTATGGAGAAGACAACTCTTTCTGTGCAGGACTCTTTTTCTGCAAATATGGTCTAGAAGATACAGTCTAGAATTACCTGAACGAACTTCAGGCTCTTAACTGTGCCTGCTCACAGTCACTGGAAAGAGACAAACAATGTGATCATTTGACTGATTAGGATGCTAGCTAAGCTGTCTCTATTAGCTGTCTCCAATCACCAGGAATTAATCTCATTGTATGAAGTTCATCATCTTAAGTTCAAATTCAAAGTACAGCCTGAAAGTAAGAGTTTTAGCTAGAGAAAATTAATATTCAAGTGGCACCTGCATGGAGCAGTCTAGAATCAACTTGTCATCTTCCTCATCTGCTAGCATGAGAGAACATCATTACTAGGTCACAAAGTAAAACAGCCCGAGGCTTCCTTAGGATACATTTTTGCAGTAGCACTGCATAAAAATGAAAGTAGGTAGAGGTGAGTGTATGATAGCTGGGTGAGGTGCCTGTTGATAGCGTAGTTAATGCTTCAAGAAAAGAGGAAGCAAAGGATGAGAGTGCAGAGATACAAAGAGAAGTTCCCAGGGGATGAAGTGGTGGCAAAGGTACTTCTGCTAGGACATGTAAAGGCACACCTGGAATAGTGCTATCCTTACTTTACCTAATTTAAAATAATATATTCTGCAAATGTCATTCTGCTATCCATTAGTAGCAGAAATTCTACTTTTCCTGGTCTGTTCCCTCCTCCCCACTAAGGAATTAAAAATCCTAAGAGGAGAACCAGAAGAAAGATGAGGAGCTGTTACTTGACTCTTTAACTGTCTTGAAAACCTCACAGCGTGGAATGACCAAAAACCACAAATCAGTTTCTGACAACCTGAAGCTGAAATTAACCTTAAAAATGGAAATTCTCTAAATACCTAGCTGTGCTAGCTGGAAAGTAAACCCATTTGTTCAAGCAGTGTAATGCTGCACCACTGCAAGAGATTGTCTTGACTACTTCTGACTCTGTCTAGAAATGAAGGTTGCATGACTCTCAGTAAGGAAGGGAACCTGGAGGGCGTCCTATAGCTGCTGTTAACTTCAAGCTTTAAAGGAGCAGCTGGTGGGTCCATGAGCTTCTTAACGGCTGTTTTGCTTGATATTTCAAATGTTGGCTTTTGTGTAGTAAAAAAACCTGTAGACCTACTTTTAAAGTAACTCTATATCCCATTGAAATGATCCTGTATTTCTTTTGTGTGTTTGTTTTCATCTGTGTGCCTTTGTTATGTATATACATATATGTGCGTATGTATATTTGTATTTATATATATCTGTATGTGTGTATTTACACATATGCACGCAACCACATCTGTGTGTTCTTTAATATATGTAGGTGCATCTGCAGTGATGTATTTCATTTTCCTTTTCAATTCATTTGTCTCTGTTTTCTGCATCATGAAGCAGACCACCTACATACGGGTTTGAAATGGCTTTGTTACTTGCCACTAGAGTGTCGAGGTGGTAAAAGTACACTACTTATTAACAGATTTAAGCAACTGTCTTTGTTATGCTCCTGGGCCTAATTCTTAGCTACAGCAAATTGCTGAAACTGCTAAAATTGTTATACTGGCTTTCCTGGAGCGTTTTACATGCTCTGAGAGTTTGGCCCAAGAGGCTTGTAGTTGTAACCATGGACAAGAATGTACAAAAATCCACAGGGCATGTCTGATAACTGAAACAACAGAAGAATATATTTTTTTGTCTTTTTTCCTTGTTTTTCAGGCTGTACTCTGTCAGCTTCTCAAAGCAGTTTCCTTGCATGTACCTCTTCCCTGTGGTGCATAAGAATGCTGAGTCATAAAAGTGAAGTGAGCTTCTTCCAGCTAACACTGCAGGGGACAGTGTTATGGTACAGGAATAGGAGACACTAGTTCAGTAACTGCAGATAAAGATAGCAAATACAGCAGGAGTGCTTTTGTGAATAAGGAGATATGAAGGAAATGATATATTTATTTTCTCTTGGATATGACTGAAGGCTTTTTCTTACTCTGTGAGCTTCATCCAAAGATGGCATTAGGCAATCACAAGAAGTAGTCTGTAAATAAACGACTGTGTTCTGCATTCTCTCCCTGTAGTTGCCTTCTCTCCTTGACTTCCTTTCCTCCATAAGTTTTCAGTTGATGTTTTCTTAAAATTGACAAGTCTTGTCCATCTGAAGCTACAGAGATAGGGGTGGAAAGAGGGAGGTAAAGTTGGTGTTAATCTTCTTTTTACAGCTTTGTACTTAATCCTGAAGGGAGATCAACCGTGTGTCTACCTGTGCAGAATGGTGTTAATTCTGGTTAGAGATATATCTAGAATAAATTATGGTTCAGAAATCCTTCAGGAATGAGATATGTTAAGGTAGCAGTAATTTCTCATCTACATCATATCTGGCAGACACTTCAGAAAACACTTCATTTTCACTACTCGGCTTTGACAGCTGACCACTGCCTGTGTCTTTTGAAAATTCTCTCAGCTCCTTTATGCTTATTTTTCTTCAGGGTGGGACTGAACCCTGGAGAACAGTGTACCTGCTGCTGTTGAAAACACTTTTGGGAGCTGCTAAACTGCAAATCTTTGTGTAAAATTAACCAGGAAACTGCAGGCAATGCAGCAATCTACTTAGAATGTGCTTCCTGTGGGATTCTAAGAAAGTCACTCTCTCTCTGCCTTGGTTCCCTGAGAGCTAATTCTTCCTTCTTCACGAGCTGTTAAGACAATAAATCAGTTTTCATACATGCTGCAGATCTGGGTGATGTATAAATATCTAGGTATTCTACTGCATCTGCCCCACATCCTTGTAGGGTTGTTATCCTCTCCTGTTAATCAGGGCATGCTTTTATCTGGTTAGCAGAAGTTTTTAAGGTAGAATATCTGTGAACAAAAACCACAAACTCTTTCAGATCGAATTAATTCTGTGTATCTCTGGGCATATCTCACCCTCTCAGATTCCTAGGTTTTAAACTTGTCTCTGACACGTCTGAATGAAGCCATCATCTTTCAGTTCTTAGAACTGTTTAATAGCTCAAAATAACCAGTTTTTTTACTTTAAAAGAGCCAGTTAATTCAGTGGGTCTTTTACTCCTTAAGGCTGTTGATGAACTCACTGAAGAAATATTTGTGTCTTTAATAAGTAAATCTGATACTGAATGAGTTTGCCTCAGTTTTTTTAGAAGTAGAAGAGGATTTTATTTACCTATCTACAAAATTGTTAAATACCATTGCTAAATAATACATGTGGAGTTTTACTAATTTCAGTCCATATGAAGTATGTTTTGTAGAGCAGCACAAAGTTAAAACTGATGAGCAATTTAGATTGAATCATGAACTGTCGTGTCTTATTAAACTATACATATCAACTTCACCTGTGTCCCACACTTCCAGTAACCTCCCTCTCCTTCGGTTTTTGCTTGTCCTTGAGGGCAGTGTAACAGATGAGATGAGTGCTGCTTCCATCCGAGTATAGCAGCCTGGCTCATGCTACGTACCAGCAAATAGGAGAGAACTCCGATTTGTTCATGGCTCGATGTGCCATCTTGGGCTCTGCCCAGTACTTCTTTTCAGTTGCATTTCATTGTGTAACTCCAACATACCCAAAAACGCATTGGTGAATTTTTTAAGTGGGCAAGGCATTGTGTTCTCCACCCTAATGTGATATACGGTGGATGTTGTTCAATACTTACTTCTGTCAAGAATTCAAAACCAAAAAGGGTTAATTTGAAATGGTGCCTGCCTCTATTAAAAATATGAGGTAATGTTGTCTCCCTCTAGTACATGCTCCAAAGCTGCCTGTGCACTGCCAAGATCTTCTCGAAGTGTAGGCAGTGTGCCACCCCAGTGTGTGCAGTGTGAGAGGAATTTCTGATGAGCTGGGTAAGAGGAGACATTCCATCGTATTGTGGGGAGACCTCCAAACAAGTGTGGGAAAGCTTGGAAAATTTCAGTTTTGTATAGATCTCTTCCCCTTCCTTCCCTCCCTCCCTCCCTCTGCAGTTCTTTATTTGTTTAAAGAATTTGTATGGTATGTGTGAACTATACAAGTAAAGCCCTCCCCCCTGCCATGTGCTAATGACACAGTTTAAATCACTATCATGTGCTGTGTTCTCTGTTCTGTTACCAGAGCACAGTGAATACATTCCAGTAATGTTAAAGGCTGGATAGAAACTCAAAAGGAGATAACCAAACCTGGTCTTGAATCTTATTCTGGTTGTGACAGAGAGGCTGTTTGCTGTCTTGGAAACACTCAGTGTCATAAATATTTGTCAGTGGCTAATGGTAAACTAGCAACATTTCAAATGATTGTGGACTTTTCTGATGGAAATACCATTTTTAAAAAGAGATTAAGAGATTGTTTTCTGATATAAATGGGAATGCATATTCTCTGGCTGAATTTGGTTTTCTAGCTCTTTATTAACGAAGAGCCTGAACCAGTCCTGTTGCTGTCATCCTCAGGAAGAAAATGCTGCTAAGCTACCCTCTTCTTGTATCATTCTCCTGCCTTACTGTGAGGTGAAATTGGGCCAGAAGGGAGATCCTGACCTCTCGGCCTCCCTCAGACTGATCAGCAGAGATGCATCCTCCACATTGCAAGGAGGCTTCTTGCGGGTAAGGAAAACTGTTTTAAAAGGTATCCGTGAGCAAAGTAATGAGGACTACTGTCATACAATCACTGCTTAGTGCTGACCATTTGTACAGCTTTTTTACTATTGGGAAATGGTCATGTAGTCATCGCTGCACTGTATCAATGTAGTTCTGGTATTTGAGAGCGTTGCTCTGAGTTTCACAGGGAAAGTGTATGGGGAGCTTTGCTTCTGTCATGGAACTGGACCGTGCAAAATTCAAAAAATACATGTGACTGTATTTTCTGTCTCCCTTTATAACCCCCTTGAGTAGATTACTGAGATAGCAATCCCATTTATTCTCTTTTTCTTCAAAACAAAAAGGGTAAAATAAGCTAAAATTTTCAGAGGATGCATGTGGCCCTGTAGTCAGCAAGGAAAAATTAAAGTTCCTTGTGGGTTTCCCTGTAAACTCAATTTTCTGAAAATATGAGTTAATCATCTCTTATTTTTTAGGCTACCAGGTATTTAAAGAGGACATGTATCGTCTGGATACTTTCTACTCCTTTCTGTTCAGTTCTGGTTCTTTTTGATAGAGTGGAATAAGACAGACTTTTTCATTTCCCTTTTAAGAGCTGATGAAGAGTAAGGCTTGCCAGGATTATCTGATCCAAAGCCCTCTGAACTCAATTAGCTACAACTTCCTTATATCTCAATGCTCTTGGCTAAGGCCCCAAGTTAGTAAAGGACAGAGCTTTAGAGCAAGCTGGAGAATGTAAGTTCATGGCCCTATTAAGATGAAGCTGCTGTCTTTATGAAGCAGTCTTTAAAAAAATGTTCTTATTCTGTGGCGGACATCCACTTGGTGATTGTAATGGTACCAGGATTTTGTTGTATAACGTTCATCTCTTTTACATCCTGAATTCTCTGAGGCTCTTCCAGTGCAAAGGTTAGGGGGGGAAAGAAGAATTTCTGAGGGGAATGGAAGGTGGTAAGGAAGTAAGAAGGAAATGCGATAAGGTGGGCTCTCAGAGCTGTTCCTACCGTTTTCTAGCCTACCAACAAATTCTGATTTTTACATGTGCTATATGCTGATGTTCTGTCAATGTTGTGTGCTACGCTTCCTCTAAATGTTTTGCTGCTATTGATTTGACAAAATTCATCCTCTAAATGTGAGTGATGTGGTCAGCTGCTAGGGTAAAACACTGGAGTTACTTCCTTCTGGTAGAATTAGAAGATCAAGACTTTAGACTAGGGTGATGTGAAGAGGACATGAACTATTGGGGGAAGAAAAACAAAATGTAATTTCTTTATTTTTGGCTTAGAGAAACAAAGATTTATTGGCTGTCTACCAATTTTATCTTACTCTATTCCCTCCAAGTAATAGCATGTGTGGTATTACAATGAAATGATTCCAGCCTTTCTCTCCAGAGAAAATATATAGACTATGTGAATAATCTTGTTCATGCCTGAATATTCAGTCACATGCATAGGAGTTCCTAAAGATTGTACAGAGGACACTTGTGAGTAACTCCTAGAGAAGTTAATAAAGAGGATTAGAGAAGCTACTAGCAACACAGATGGATTTTGAATAACATTAATGAGTCTGATCTTTTTTCTTCTTTTTCTCTGTAAAAACAACAACAACGACAACAAGGAGAGAATAACAACAGCAGAAATACCCCTGAGTTTTTAATGGGAACATACTCAGTTGGATGCAATGTTCAGTAGAAAATTTTTTGAAGGTCCAAATTTAGAGAAACGTGTAGTAAAAATTAATAAGACCACTGTGAAATATCTGGTAATTCAAAACATTCTTCCAGTTTGTGTTCTTCCAAATCTCCTTTAGAGTAGAAAATTTGGCCTTTGACATTTTATAGGTCGGGTGAGTCCCCTGGTGTGGGAAAGGAACCTTCTTTTTTTTTTTTTTTTTTTTTGGAGCTTTTTCAATCAATGGAACTGAATGCAGAGAGAAACTAAATATATAACTAGTTATGAAGCTTATTAGAGATGTAAGTATTGAAACTAACATTCATTCCTTGGTCTCATGAATCACATGTTATTCAGGAAAGAATTCCTGGGAATTTCTCTGAACAATTTCATTTCTATACCAAAATAAGATGAAAATATTTTTCAACATGTATGTGCTTTTGCTAGTGTAAAACCTTTGCCTTATCTGCTCTACTGTATAAAAAAATGTTTTTACCTTTGACTCAAAACTAGATGAGAATTAAAAAAAAAAAATCTATATGAAACCGCACTATGCTAGAATAAAATGCAGGCAGAATTTAATTAGAGATAATGGCTACAGAAAACAATTTTTCATTTCTTTGTATTTGGGATGGAATTTTGAAATACTTAATCATACTGAGCTGTTTTTACATAGAAATGAACACTACTTTCTCCTAATTTCTACTGATTTAAGCTAGTACCCTTACATTTTTGTAAACTTCCTGGAAAGGTGACTTAACTTTCAACTCTAGTTGAACTCTAGTTCCCTTTGTATAAGGAAAAAGACTGAGTGAATATGAAACTTCATGATCTGGAGTCAAACTATTACACACAATAAAAGCAGCCTTGGGACCTAACCATGATGGTTAATACCCATATTGATTGTATTGTTATGGAAAAAGACATTTTAGAAGACAAGAGACTTCCCTTTCATTGTCTTTCATTTCTGTGTCTCTGGAACCTTTTTCGCCTTGCTAATAATTACTTCTTCATGTACATCATGATAACCGCTGCCCACTTACTTTTGACAAACTTATGTTCTCTGATATAAATTCTTTTATCCTCAGAATTTGGAAGTTGATTTGGAGTGAGATAGACCAGAAAGCTCTGTAAGTGCTCAAAACTTTTAAAATCAAGATTGAATTAAAAAGAAAAATAATTTCTATGAATAAAGTCCCCTTCATGGCAATTGCTAAAATAAAGTAATTCTTCAAGATCTGCTTCACTTCACTGTACAACATGGCCTTTGTACAGAGCCTGCTCTGAAAGTAATGCCTCCTATTTTATTATGTTGACCCACAACATCAGAAGTGATGGTGGTAGTGTGGTAGTGGAGATTAAACCTTCCCACCAATATTCCATTACATTTTGTTGCCGTGTGACAGATGGCAGCAGAGAGGCAGTCTGACAGAATGGCGTCTGACGTGGAAGTGCGTATGAAGTAAAGGTGTGTCACTGAATTCCTCCATGTGGATAAAATTGCACCCACTGACAGTCATTGATGATTGCTGAGAGTTTCTGGAGACCCAACAGTGGATGTGAGCACCAGGAAGCTGTGGGTTGTGTGTTTCAGCAGAGGCAACAGTGACAGTGAATCATTTCTTCTGGTGCAGATTTTTGTAAGTGTGACATGTAGGCTCTTGTTCATTGCTGGCAAAAATCCATAGCTCATGGTGTTGAATGTGTTGAAAAATAGTGTTTTATAACTGAGAATTTGCTCTATGAAATAGTATTATGGTGCTCTTTGTGTTAGTTGTAGCTTCCATTGAAATAAATACAAGACATTACTTTTGGAGCAACCTACCTACACCTTTGTACCTATGCACTTCCATGTCAGACACCATTTTGTCAGTCTGCCCTTCTGCTGCCATCTGTCACATGGCAACAAAATGTAGTGGAACATCGTTGGGAAGGTTCAGCCTTCACTGCCATACCACCACCATCTGCCTCTGATGGTTGGTGAAGACAGCATCATAACAAAGGAGGCTTTTCTTTAAGAGCAGCCCTTGTATTTCTTCTCTTGCATGCAATTTAGGGTTTCCTGAAATTACCACTGTATTGTTACTAGAAAAAACAGCCAACTTGGTAGTTCTAGGTTTGAATATTCTCATGACTTGATCTTTCTAATAATCTTTGGCATTCTCAACTTACATCTAATAAATCATTTTAGACAGGTTTTGCCTTCATGCTCAGATAAACTTTAATGTAGTGACACACAGAGCAGGCAAAATTTCAGGTTCAGCATGAGTGTTTCACTGAACCGTGTCTAGCTTTCAAATGAAAATTTCTTTACCAAACCTAACTTCACATTTTTTTACACCAGTTCCAAAGCTTACTTTTGCCCCTAGAGGAGCTAGCGTGCATTTCTGCTTATCTGGTAAAATCAGCAGTTCCACAAGACCTCATCAGACAATGCTGACTCTAAAAGGAATGTGAAAATACATGCATCTTTGTTCAAAGGCAGCATCCGAGTAATTAAGTCAGATTAATGAATTAATATTTTTCCCTAGATTCTAAACGTGCAGGCAATTCTTGCATAATTGAAAGAATTGAAAGAAATCTTTACATTGCAGTCCCAAGAAAGCACCCTTTCCAAACCTCTTGGTAATGGTTCAGCTGCTTCTCTCTTGAAAACAAAATGCTAAGGGTTAGAATGGAATTCCACAGTCTCTTCATCATAGAATCACATATTCATAGAATGCTTAGAGTTGGAAGGGACCTTCAGAGGTCATGTAGTCCAACTCCCCTGCAATGAACAGGGACATGCACAGCTAAATCAGCATGGCCAGGGCCTGATCCAGCCTCACCTTGAAAGTTTCCACAGATGTGGCATCACCTATTGGATACCACTGGTCTTCTTGGCCACAAGGGCACACTGCTGGCTCATGGCCAACCTGCTGTCCACCAGAACACCCAGGTTCTTCCCTGCAGATATTCTATTCTCTAAGCTGAACAAACCAAATAACCTCATGTGTGTTGCTCTCTAGGCCTTCCACCATCTTTGGTGCCCTCCTGTGATCACTCTCTAATAGCTTTAAGCCTTTCCTGTATTATGGCACCAAAAGCCGCACACTCAAGCTGAGGTTGCCCAGCACAGAGTGGAGCAAGACAAGCACTTCTCTTGATCAGATAGCAATGTTGTGCCTTATGCCCAACAGTATACAGTTGGCCTTTCTTATTACTGGGGCATACTGTTGGCTCACATTCAACTTGTCACCAACAAGAACCCGCAGATCATGCAGAATCCTCCAGGAATAGGCATGGGTGGGTTAGTTTTTATTTTTTATTTTTTGGGGGGAAGGGCAGGGGACTGTGTTGTCCATGTATCTGTTTTCACTTTTATTAAGATGCTAGGTTAACATATATCAAACTAGGTCCTGTACATACTGTATAGTTGGTGGCACATCAGTCATTTTAGAAATTGAACACACCCTGAGGGCAATCAGAATCTCACCATACAGCACTGTAAGACATTTTGAACAACTGTTTAAACTTGAATGTGATTTCCAGCTGTCTGAAAGAGACAATAAATTGCATATTTTGCAAAAATCAGAAAAACCTTGCTTTTGAAAGACACACTAAAATAGACTAAGATGAATACATATTGGAATAATTTAACATGGCCATTCAGATTTAATTTCTGTAAGGAAGAAAACACAAATAGCTAAAGTTTAAGGACAGAAAATTGCCTTGAAGTATAAATAACAACTTACATTTATGTTCTTCTCAGTTTCTGTAGGAATGCAAGCTTCTTAAAGCCATAATTGGAAGGCCAGCCAAAACCCCAATCATTTGAGAGCATTCTTTCTTTTTAATCCTAGGTTAAGTAATGCTAATTTCTGTCCTCATTCTTCTCTAACCCTGACAAAATATAAGCACATGAAGAATCATTTTTAGTAACAAAAGTGAGTTGTAAGGAAAAAGTTTAACGTTTACCTTTAGTCAGAAACACAGTATTTTAAAAGAACTGTTTATTTCCTGTGTCCCCTCAGACATATGTACTGTGCTTGCTTCCACTCACTGTTGCTTATGCCTTCATGCCAATATCAAATATGTTATAAAATAGCATAGCAAAGCTGTGCCCTGGGATGGCAAGCTGTACAGAAGAATGATGTTTGAATCTGTTGTTGTTATTGTGCAAAGAAGAAAATATGCTGCAGAGGCTGAAGGGCACTTTCTCCTTTTGTTTTCCACTGTTTTCTTAAAAGCAGAGCCCCAAGATGAGGATTACAGAATGTCTAATACGGCTGCTGTATTGTGCTAAATGCTATATTGTGTTAAATGAAAGTTTTCAATTATTTTCTGTTTTGTTTGGAAGCTAAAACAAGAATCCAGAATAAATGGCTGCATGTAAATTCAGGAATTGAGATCCTGGTTTCCTAGCACCCAGTATGATTTGTTTTCTCTTACGGGGTTGGTTGTGCAGTGCCTGCTTCCTGGTATTGACGTTGCTTGTAACATTTCCACGCTGCAAGAGCTGTAACAGCAGCACAGCTAGAAATAGGCCACTTTGTATGTGCTGTGACTTTAATGCAGTTAAATGAAGTGAAATGGAGATGAATAGGCAAATGAGAAAATAGCAAATGTATTTCTCCTTTCACAAAGGGCATTCAATGTGTTTTCAGAACTCTAGGTTAAGGAGTACAATAAACCGAATCAAAAAGTCTTGTTGAGACACTACAGAGATTGTAGAGCTAAATCTTCTGTGTAATGAGTTACATCTGTCCTAAGGATAAAATGTCTTCTTCTCCATGGAGGGAACAGGTGTAAAGATTTCACAATGCCCAAAAATCAGTGGTACTCTTGACATTCAAGGCATTAACTTCATACTGTGAATGTAGTAACCATCTTGCACCTTGTTCAAATTCATTTATATAGAAAAGGGTACTTTAAGCAAATAGTTGAATTTTCCCCTTTTAAAAGCAGCCATCATGGCCACTGTGAAATGATATTGTACATCAAAATATAACTACTCTAGGAGACCTGGTGCTTGTGTTGCATACAGCATAAGTGTGTCCTATGAGCAAAATTCTCAAGTAGAATATTTTTTCTTGTGACTAGGATCAATTCCTATTTTTATTATGCCATATGAATTTGGATAATAACCTGTGCTGCAAACAGTGAAACAAAACATGTAGCTGCATGAATGGTTCTCATTTATCTAGAATTATGTGCTACTCTTCAGCATCCTTTCTAAACAGGCAGCTGCCCTGCCCCTGAGACAGATTTGGGACTGCCACAGAAAAGGCAGCTCACAGTTACATACAAAAACCATCTTAGCTCCTGGAACTTTCTAGAGCCTGCTTCTATAAATATATAACAATTGAATTTTATAATTGCAGTTAGCAATGTGACTTTAATTTGTCTATATTTTATATCATACGATTAGATCTTAGAATCTTGAAGTGTTACAGATTCCTCTAATGAATACCGATCTCTCTAGATCCTGAGAAGGCACAATTAAGTCATCAGAAGCAGATGGGGTGTATAGGAACTGTTGAATCATGGCCTGAACCTCTGATTGACCACCTGAGGCAAGCATTGAGTCAGCCGCAGGGGCACAGGTGAATGCAATTTCACCTGAGTGACTGGAAGGGGTGGAGCCATGCTCCACCCCTCCTCGCCCCCATTTAAGGACTGACTCTCCAGGAGGAAGG
>PPHD01001775.1:0-40258 GCA_002909625.1 Bambusicola thoracicus
GATACAGCCCAGGATGCACTTGGCCTTCTGGGCCAGATCTCACTCTGATCTACCTCATGGTAACATGAAACAAGAAGAAATCCCTCCCTGCCACCCAATGGAGTTTCACAACTGAAAAGTCCCTCAACCACAGGTCCCACTTGGTGGGGTTATGCAAACTCTATCTGTGTGACTTCTTTTTGCCAGTCCCTGTCTAAAATCTCATGAGAAGTGAGGTACCTCTCCTGATTGGTGATTCTGTGCTTGGTGGGCTTGCCAAGCCCCTTGCACTGACTTGAAGGCAGCAGTTCTCAGTGACTCACTTGCAAACTTGCCAGGATTTTTAGCTGATCTGTTCCAACCAGTGACCCCCCCAAAGCAACCTCACCTGCCAGATGGGAGGTGCTACTGAAAAGGATAAATTGGGCAAATAACCACACAAAAAGGGGCGGGATAGAAATTTGGAATTTCTATACTTCTTAGCATTGCAGTGCCTGATTCTGGTGCAGTGTCCAGTGCCTTGACTCTCTTTTCTGACAACAGATGTATATTTTCTTGGCAGAACCTGAGTGAGTTAAATTCAACAGCAGTGAAGAGCCCCACCAACACTGTGACAGTGCAAAACCTCAAAGCTGGCACCATCTATGTCTTCCAAGTGCGAGCACGTACCGTGGCTGGGTATGGCCGGTATAGTGGCAAGATGTACTTCCAGACCATGACTGAAGGTGAGTCTTCAACTGCCTCTGCATAAACATGAAACAAGGTCTAGAGAGCCTTGAACAAGGTGGAGATGCACTGGTTGCAGTGCTAGTCCCCTTCCTGTTAATCCCATCAAAGGTGCGTTGATAAGTCACATGAATTTATTCAACCTGGCAAGCAGTGGAGAGAGATATGGGTACTTGGTATTCCATGCAGGGAATCATTAGTCTAGGCCAACTTCTGCCAAGCTTTTCTGGCATGGGCACCTGCCTGTTCAGTTGGATTTAAAGGAAATGGAATTTATGATGTTCATCTGCAGAGCTGTTGATGACAAATGTGCTTTGGGTCTCTACTTTCTACATTTGTGCAGCTAAATAAAACAAGCCAAGCTAGTTTTCTAGCCTTGAGGCCAAGTAGCAAGGCACAGCATGCATCCACAGGACTAAACATTCCCACCCAAAAAGGATAGCTCCATCCAACCTTCCTGCTTGAGAATGTCCTCTGTCAGAGCCAACATGAGACATGCTCTGGACATAGCTAGCCCAGACAAAAACCACGCCAAGAAGTACCATAGGAGTAGCCATGCAAATATAGGCCATCCTTGATGAACGTATTGTCAATCCATGCAGTAATCCATTCCCTCTTCCTTTCAGCTGAGTACCAGACCAGTGTCCAGGAGAAGCTGCCACTCATCATTGGCTCCTCTGCAGCAGGACTGGTGTTTCTCATTGCTGTTGTCGTCATCATTATTGTCTGCAACAGGTAGGTCAGTCTGAGACCACCACTTGAGGCCCTCTGTAACTGGGTCATGCGAAGTGATGGCAGCTAGAGATGGAGGGTGGCTGGGGTAGAAGTTGGAGAGGATGGAGATGGGAATGTTAAGTATTAAGGAGCTGGGACTCAATGAGCAGTCACAGGCATGGGCTGATGGTTGGACTACGTGATCTTAATGGTCTTTCCAGCCTTAATGATTCTTGTGAATCCTTCTAATTTGGGGTAGTCTGTTACTCCATGAAGTGGGGAAAGAGTGCATTTCAGTGCATTTCTCAGCCTCAGCCGACCTGTGCACAGTGCTCAGGACTCTCTTTCTTTCCAGAAGACGGGGCTTTGAACGTGCTGACTCTGAGTACACTGACAAGCTGCAGCACTATACCAGTGGCCACAGTACGTACCGTGGTCCCCCGCCAGGCCTGGGGGTCCGCTCTCTCTTCGGTTTGTGTTCCTGTTCACTCATTCCTTGCGTTGTACGGGGAGGGCTCAGGGTCCTTAGCCAGGCAGATTTGTGCATGTGAGGACAAGAGGATCCTTGTGCTAGACAGGGCTCACAGAAGTATGGCCAGATCCTTCTTTAGAAAGCTTCTGTCTAATAAAGCAAAACTTTTCCAGGAAACTACTGGAGAGGTCTGAACTGCATTTTGGCTTATGTCTGCTTGCCCTCCACTTCTTCTCCCCCATCCCTGTTCCTTGCAGGAGAGTTGGACTAGATGGCCTTCAGAGGTCCCTTCCAACTCTAAGGATTCTATGATTCTGTGATCACACTGTGCACTGCTGAAGCATGCCTCTGATTCCCCACACCCTTCCTAGACGCTGGCTGTAGCAGCCTCGTGCATTCTGAAAAAGCAGATTGCATCCCCTAGAACCAAAGTTTGGCATTCATTGCCTGGTTCACCCACTTGTATCATCTAGATCCCCCACCTGTCCTCTATGGTCTCTGCTATGCTTAGTAGAGTTTGTGCTCTCCATACCTGTGTGATTTTGGATACCAACAGTGAAGTGGGCACCCATCCATGCTCAACAAACATCTGCAACATCAAACAGAAACCCTTCCACGTGCCCCCAAAACCCCACCCTCTCCTGCTGTGCAGCCCCTACCTTGTCTTGCTGCTCCCAACTTGTGGGTAGCAGAGAGATCCTTCCCCAAATTGCCTGCTTCCTATGGAGCACTGTCCTCCTGCGGGAGCTCACATGGTGCCTTTGCCATTGACCATCCCACTGCTTCCAGAATCCTAGTAAATATTATCTATCTTATGTTTTTTTACAAATATATAGTATGCGATGCATTGTATCTATATGTATTTGTAGGTATTTTGGGATCTGTAGAGTTCTATATCTATATATGGAGATTTGGATTGGATATAAGGAAGAAGTTTGTTACAGTGAGGGTGGTGAGGCACTGGCACAGGTTGCCCAGAGAGGTGATGGTGCCCCATCGCTGGAGACACCCAAGGAGGGGCTCTGAGCACTGATGGAGCTGTGGTGTCCCTGCTCATTGCAGCAGTGACAGACTAGATTTAGGGTCCCTTCCAACTCAAACGATTCTACGTAATAGATACAGTACATAACATGCCCTCTCTTGCAGCCTGTCTCTTTGACATCCTCATGCACTACGAGGCACTCCCTCACATCCAGCATTCCTGCTTCCAACCTCCCTACATGCCCTGCCTCACCCTCATTCTCCTCACCAGCCCTTGGCTGCATGCCCTCCAAAACGCCTTTTTCCTTCCTAGCTAGAGATCTGTCACTAAACTTCTGCTTTGTTCCAATCTCGGTTGTTATGTACATCATGCTATATTTGCAGCTTTGGGATGCCTGTATTTTGTTCCTTTACAGACATTGGGCTTTAATCTGAAAACTGTTGTGCCTGGAGAATATCAGTAATATTTTGGCACGGGGCTCACTGGTGTTTCTGCTCTTACCTTGGAAACATTTTCCATAAGACAGAGCACTGAACTGTGACTCCATGCCAGAACAGCACTGTGCTGGCTGCGTTGCTATAACTTACCACTAAAAATGACACTCTTCAAGAAAGATTATGTAAATGCAGCTCTCAGTTGTTTGTCAGTCCTTGCTGCATGTGTAAACATACATTCTCACTTTCTGCCGGGGTCTGGTGTGCAACATGACAGCTTCAGGCTGGGCTGGCATTAATAGCTGTGCCTTCACAACTGTCGCAATAGGCGAGGTGCCACCAGATACAGACGGACTGATAACAGGCCTGGGGTGCCTTTTAGCCACATCACTCAAGACACCAATCCGAGGCATAGTTCCTACTCTGTTTCCCAGCAGTGATTGCTGTAGAGAGGCTACACTTACGCTTAACAGATTGCTAAGGCATGGGCAGCCTGGAAGTCCTTAGCATTGCAGCGGCTTGCCTGTATAGGTCTGACCATCATCCTACATCTGGACCTGGGAGCTGTGCCTCTATTTCTGTTCTACAAGTACTCCCAATCTGGGGACTGGCCAGAGCCCAGGCTTGTGGTATAAAGCTGTCCTAGGCTATAGGTAGCAGTCAGGAGAGCAGGGGACAGACTGGGCTCTCTGTCCTCATTGCATTGCCCTTGGAAGGATCACAGAATCTCTAATAGAGGGGTCAGTCTTACGGCTGTACAGTAGTACCAGGCACCGTGGAGCCACCTCCATGTAAACACACACAGCCCCACATGCACACACAAATACGTTTCTCTTGATGTCAACTTTTGGTCACTCCAGTTGTGTCCATCTGTCTGACTCTCTCCTTCGCCTTTACACAGTGACTCCAGGGATGAAGATTTATATCGATCCATTTACCTACGAAGATCCCAATGAGGCTGTCAGGGAATTTGCAAAAGAAATTGATATCTCCTGTGTGAAAATCGAGCAGGTGATTGGGGCAGGTAGGTGAACTGGGAATGTTGGTTGGGTCCCACAGTCTTGATGAGGATTTAGCCTTATATGTACTAGGAAAACTAACATGAATAAAGTTTCATGATTAACTACAGCATTCCTGGACTGGCAGGAACATGGTGGTCTCTGGAGCACATCCAGTGTGTCCATGGTGTCCAGTGCTCCTCACCAAAGGATGCGTTCTCCTGGAGTTCGCTGCTGGAGCCCCAGGGAGTGGGGTCTCTCAGGAGTTAGGCAGAGGTCTGGAAGGCCAACAAGCCCAGCCTATTTCTTTCTGTTCACAGGGGAGTTTGGTGAGGTGTGCAGTGGGCATCTCAAGCTTCCTGGCAAAAGAGAGATCTTCGTGGCCATCAAGACCCTGAAGTCTGGTTACACAGAGAAGCAGAGACGGGACTTCCTGAGCGAAGCCAGCATCATGGGGCAGTTTGACCACCCCAACGTCATCCACCTGGAAGGGGTGGTGACCAAGAGTTCCCCAGTCATGATCATCACTGAGTTCATGGAGAATGGCTCGTTGGACTCCTTCTTGAGGGTATGAAATCCCAGGGTCAGAGGAGGACTGGAGGGGGAGCTTCCTTCTTTGTGCCAGTATAACTTATCCTTCACTGCCCACTAGGGAAGTCTGTGGTCTCAGGAGAAGTGGTGACATGAGGGGTCTCATCTTATGTGTATTCCAGATTGAACCAAGCCTTATTTTTCAGTACAATTACATAAATCAAAGGTCCAGGTTAAAAGAAAAAGGAAGTTTTCTCAATCCTCTAAAAGTAATTTGTTACTCTTTCACTCCTATGTGTGGCACCTAGGTCAGGTCATCCTGTCCTGGACATAATGGTATTGGGTGGAGTTGAGCTCCATAAATGGAGCCAGGAGTTGGACTCAGTGATCCTTGTGCTCTCTTCCATCTCGGGGTGTTTTGTGATTCTCTGTGTTTGTACACTTGTACTAGAGGAGTGTTGCTCATTGCAGAGCAAGTCCTTTACAGACATGGAGGTGAGTTCTGCCAGATCTTTTACACAGCAGGGCTTCAGCTCCAGCTGCTGTGTCTAAATATTTACAGGTCTGAGTCTGACATGAATAATTCACTATGTGGAATGGATGTTGAATTCACTTGCTTAATAGAAATAGATTACCCCTTCCGAACCCTTCTGTGCAAGGTGTGGCAGATCTGTCACCTTTGGATGTCAGCAGCCATTGGTAGTGGTGCCTGTAGGGCATGTGAGGGTGACTTCCAGCCCTTATGAGCTCTCAGCTCTCTCCTCTCTGTCTTTGAGAGGGAACTTGTGGTGCTGGTGGCATAGCTGTGTCTTGACATGTGGTGTAAACAAAGACTGTTTGCCTGCTCACAGCAGGCTGTGGATTTGCACCTCTCACGTGGATAATTTTCTTTTTTCCCTAAGCAAAATGATGGGCAGTTCACAGTGATCCAGCTGGTGGGCATGCTGCGTGGCATTGCAGCAGGCATGAAGTACCTGGCTGATATGAACTACGTGCACCGGGACCTGGCTGCCCGCAACATCCTGGTCAACAGCAACCTGGTCTGCAAGGTGTCTGACTTTGGCCTCTCCCGTTTCCTGGAGGATGACACCTCTGATCCCACTTACACCAGTGCACTGGTAAAGCTGCTTTTCCACAGCAGGGGGGATGGGTGGGGAGGAAAGGAGCGAGGGAGAAGCCTCCTGTTGATGTTAAGAATGCTTTTCTCAAGGTGCCAACCATAGGAATAATGTGCCAAGTGGGAAGTATCAATCACATGAATGAAGGAAGGTCTTCTCTTGCAAGTCTGTGCCCAGTTATTCCAGCAGCTGTTGATAGGCCTTATAGCCATACCTATGGAGAAGACTTTCTTGATCAGTAGGGCTGCAGCCGGTAGTTTTCCTAGATACCATCTTTTGCAGAGGCAGACAGCATCATCCCACTGCAGTGCCTATGAGATGTGTTCTTGGAAATAATTGTTGCTAGAGCTGGGGCATGATCTGTAGCAAATGATCTCTCCCAGATCTTTTGGAGCTGCCAATGAGAAGATGTCTAGCACAGCTCTTCGTGAATTGTAACAATGGCTGAATACCTAAACCTGAAAGTTTTAATTCTTTTTTATTCTGCTTCTGAGATAGATGACAGCAAAAGGATGGGAGGGAGATTCAAAAGGAATTGTTTTGATTTTTTCCAATTTCACAGTCATTCATTGCCAGCACAATGGACATTTTGACATGCCAAGGATTACTGTAACTGTAAGCAGGTGGAAAGAGCTGAGCTTGTTTAATACAGTGAAAAGAAGGCTGAGTGATCTCCTAAAAGTGACCTGTAGTACTTGAAGAGCAGCTAGGAAGAAGTCAGAACCAAACAGTTTTCATTGGTACCATATGATGTAACAAGGAGCAATAGACAAAATCATAGCCTGGGACATTCAGGTTGAATAATAGGAAAAGCTTCTTCCCCAGGGGCTTTGTGCAACCCTGATCAGGTCACCAGACAGATGAGGAAGATCATCATCCCTGAAGGGTGCCAGAAGCTGGCTAAACAAAGCCATTCCCATCCTGTTGATGGGGATAGTTGAGAGGTCCCTTCCTTCTAGGATTTTACTGGAATATCAGACAAAAGTATTTTGGACACATCTCTTTCAATTGCTCTTTCTTCTTCTGCTGCTATCCTCTCTTAGTTGTTTGTTTTTCCCTATAGGGTGGAAAGATCCCAATACGGTGGACAGCGCCTGAGGCAATTCAGTACCGAAAATTCACATCAGCCAGCGATGTGTGGAGCTATGGAATAGTCATGTGGGAGGTGATGTCGTACGGCGAGCGGCCTTACTGGGACATGACCAATCAAGATGTGAGTTGTTAAGAAACCGGGAGCAGAAACACTGAAATCAAGAGCAGGTTACAAGGCAAAGGCATGGTTATATCTAGACATGGCCTGTGGCATGTCCAGAACCTTCTCTGTCATGGGACAGGTGTCCACAGTCAACATCTTCCAGGATTCTTGTTATATTGTCTCTCTGATGAGCTGTCCTTCATGCTCTTTAGGCCTCAGATACCCTCAGGATAAAACATCAAGGTCTTGGGTAGACCCTTTGGTGTGCAGAAGGCTTGCCTACCTCTATTCTGCAAGCCTGGGTATGAAAACCTTTATGTAACAGCATTTTCCTGACCTCCAGTTTGTTTCAGAACTCTGGGAAGTAAATTAGGACCCTCTCTACTGCCACCTCTATCTCTACCATTCCGTGGGCTCTGCTGTCTTTGGATTTCCTACCTGGCCCTTTCAACTCCTCCCACCCCAATGGCAAATTAGACATTTTTCAGGTGAATGCAACTCCATCCATACCACATCAGGTTCAGAGAAGGGCAAGTTCCTCTTCATTGCCTAGTGAGGAATTTGTTGAAGCAAGTCCCTAGTGACTGAAGTATGGCTTCCTTGTCCCGGCATACTCGTAAAATCTTTACATCAACTCTGTGTGCCAAAGAGAATGATGTTAAGTGTTAAGCCCTTCTCAGAAAGGACACTTCCCATTCACATTTGGGTTTCATTATCACTTTCAGTTTCAAGCATTTACTGCAGACAAGTCACTGCTCTTCTCCTTGCCTTGGCATCCTGCTGTGCACTTGGCGTTCTGCTGTCCCCCTCCCATGTCACTGTTCTCTCCCTTCTGTTCTCCATCTCTTCCCTTGCAGCTTCCTCCCTCCATCATGCAACTGGTGGGGATGTCAGAGCCCATGCCCATCTCCTCAGTGCAGCTTGCTGCATGCTGGCTGCTCCACTGCCTCCCCAGCCTTTTCTCCCCCTTGTTGTGCCGCAGGACATCGTGCCCCAGAAGCTGTCACCACTTAATTGCAGCTTATGCTCCCTGCGAATTAGCACATGGCAGATACTCGCTGCAGTTTAGCCTTCTGACCCTTGGGTGTGAGAGTCTGGGGAGGCAGGGGAAGGGAAAAGGGATGGAGAATGCAGGCTGTGCCCCCTCGCGGGATGTATCTGCTGGCTGCAAGGCGGGCAGCTCCTTAGGAAATCATTCAGTCAGTGCCAGAGCCAAGTGCTTGATGGGTGTGTAGACTCTTCTCAGTCCTTCCCCAGGAGGATTTCTTAGGTGACTCACCAGAGGAGATTTCTGTCCTTAGAAGTGTGCAAGGCAAATCTATGGTAGCCATAATCAAGGAGTGAGAACAGAGATTTCAAGATCCTTCTACCAGAGTGTCATGGAGCTGAGGTTTCCTCTTGAAGAAGATCCCTTCTGCATGTGCTGTTTCCATTGTATAGGAAAAGACCTTCACAGGTCCTGTGGTGCAGCAGGAAGACACCAAAGAGGCATCAGGCAAAGCCTTCTCACCATGACAGTCACCCTTAGATGCTAAGAAAAGGAACATTAAACGACTGCTGCTCTGGCCTACTCCTCCATTCAGGGATGAAGATGTTATTGCCGCTCTATTGATTTCTCTTCCTCTTGTTGCAGGTGATAAATGCCATTGAGCAGGACTATCGGCTACCACCCCCCATGGATTGTCCAAACGCCCTGCACCAGCTCATGCTTGACTGCTGGCAGAAGGATCGAAACCACAGACCCAAATTTGGACAGATTGTCAACACTTTAGACAAAATGATCCGAAATCCTAATAGTCTGAAAGCCATGGCACCTCTCTCCTCTGGGTATGCATACTGTCTTACTGTCTTTTGGTTTCTGTTTGCAGAGCTGCCGTTGCTTGTTGCCTGGTGAGCACCATCCTTGCATCTCTCCTGGGTAGCTGTTGTAAAGACCACTTGACCTATGTTGTTTGCTCCTGTATAGAGGATCAGTAGAAGGTGTCAGAGTCACTCTTGTCCTTCTCCTTTGGACTGAGTAATGCTGGTCCAAGTCATTCTAGCTGGTGGAGGGTGCAGAAATACATGTGCTTGCTTGCTGTTGCTTGTTGCTATCATTCTCTTATTTCTCTGTTTCAGGGTTAACCTCCCTCTACTTGACCGCACAATCCCAGATTATACCAGCTTCAACACTGTGGATGAATGGCTGGATGCCATCAAGATGAGCCAGTACAAGGAGAGCTTTGCCAGTGCTGGCTTCACCACCTTTGATATAGTATCTCAGATGACAGTAGAGTAAGTGCCCAGGCTTCTAGTCCCAGAGCACAAGGAAAGGTCTCAGTAATTTAACAACTGATCGCTAATTGAGTTTATTTTCTTTTCACATTGTTTTATAGGATTTGTTACCTTGTAGACCCACTTTTGGTCTGTTGAATTTCTGCAGAACTGTCTCCATTCTGCAGGCAGTCTTGCGTCCAGATTTTGTCTATCTATTGCTCTATATCTGCAGAATTCAGTCTCGTGTTCTCACACTGCATATCCCCACTGTGAAAATGAAAACTGCCATTAGTGTCTCCAGAACCCCTCCGTGGAACAAATGGAGATTTTACAGTGGCATCAGGCACTTTTCCAACCACTGGAGAGCACTTCAGGACTCCTCAGTCCTTTTGCATGTATGGCTTATAGGCAAAGGAGACAAATACGCTACAGAAAAAATTCTGGTTAAGAAAGGCCTCTGAAGTCCACATGGTTTCACTTTGTTCTGAATTGTCCTGTATGCACTGAAAACTTTCCTCAGTGGCAAAATTTTAGCAAGTTCTTCAGAGGAAGCAGGCAGCTGAAATCCATTTGTGGTAGTTTTTGAAATCCCTTGGGGCTCACTGGGGCTTTGATGCCTCTTGGGAAAGATTTGTAGTTGGTTGCAGTTAGCTTCAGAAACCCTTGCCAGGAAAGCACCAAGCATTAAAGCCATCTGTAAGCGCTGTGATGTCTCTGTGCCTGGTAACCAGGAAGGTTTCTTGGAATTGATGCCTAATTTCACACTTTAAAACTATCACTCAATCAGAATGCATTCACACAAACAGCCAAGCTGATCTTTTTTGGCTTTCTTTGCTCTTACTTACTGCCAGGAAATTCACATGGCAAGTCTGACTGTTTCAGTGTATCCATGGTACAGCCCCAGAGCTTTGGGGGTGATTTTGGCACTGTGTAGGCTGTGTTCATACTACAGGAAGAGGGCCCTTAAAATCTGAAGGATAACGAAGAAGAACTTTGACCGAACTGGGACATCAGACCCACACCACAACCCAACCCTGCCAGATTTGGTGGATTCTATGCAATGTATCTGCTGGATACATTGCAGCCAGGTTAATGAAGTCAGCATTTTTCTTGGATGTGCTCAGCGTCCATTAAATGCTGCTCTTCCCAGTACCTTACCACATCCCTCACAATATCTTCCAAATCCTCTCTGTGTGCCTTCAGTGCTACCACAAGGGTACCCTCAGCGCATCCTCGTGTCCCCATCACTTTTGACAAACCTCCTTTCCACACTTCTCAGCTGGTTGTGTGGACAGAATAATAGAGGTGATAGTCCCTTATCCTTGGAGAAACATAATACAGCATTACTTGAGACCACCTTCTAAGAATTGCTGGTCTTTGCAGAAGTACCTAATTGTATCAATGGAACTGAACTGCCATAAGACCTTCTTTTCTTGAAATTGGGGTAGCCAGCAAAGTTTGAATGTTTACCAAAGACAACTTCAACGTACCCAGTGCAGGTGGTTTCAGTGCTGATCTACTTGAATGTGAGTCTAACGAGGTTGAACAAGGCCAAGGGTGAGGTGTTGCACCTGGGTCAGGGCACTCCCAGATACGAGTGTGGAGTGGGAGTAGAACTAATTGAGAGCATCCCTATGGAAAAGGACTTGGGGTCCTGATGGATGAAAAGCTGGACATGAGCCAGAGTAAAGACTGGTTTTTATTCCTAATCAGAGTAAAAGCAAAAATCAAATTGCCAGACTCTTCCAATGGGCAATGTTCCTTTTTCTTAGCTCAATATATTTGGCAGCACAGAAGGGAGTGAAAAGCAGCAAGGCAGGTAGTCACTGTAAGGACACCATCCTGGTGCCAGAGCCGTGTATTGCACAAACAGATTTCCAGTTGCTTTGCTGAGCAGAAATTTGAATGGCAGCAAAGCTGTGGCTTGGGTACTCGATCTCCCACCATTCTTAGAAACTGAAGGCTGATTCTACATTGGTCTGCAGCCGGAACATGTAGATCTGTGGCACAGATCCATCCTCAGCTTTCCCTTTTTGTGCTCCTTTTGCTTGACCACAGAGACAAGGTGTAGAGCAAGCACTAAAGCAAACACCAACTAATTTGCCATTTGTTCTAAAGGATTTTCTTCCACATTTCCTTGAAGTTTCATTTGCTCTGCTTTGCCCATTGATGCCCACTCTTAAAATTCTGTTCCTAACACCGAGGGAAAGAGAAAAGGCAACTGATGTCATCCATTCTCTGATCAGAAGATTCATGACTGATATTTATCCACCAGCAGGGAGATGAGTAGCAAACTCAGCTGGAGTGATCACAGATAGCACTAATGCAGACTAACACTCATGCTCTTGGTGTGAGCTTTATCTTCCCCAGATGCCTAATATCCATCAAAAACAGCGGCAGTGCAAAAATTAGATTGCCACGCTTCAGCAAAGAGGATAAGTAGCAAAAGTTAATCACTTCATGGCCTCATCAGAGCAGTGTGGTAGATGTGGTACTTAGGGACATGGTTTAGTGGGCACTGTTGGTGTCAGGTGGATGGTTGGACTGGATGGTCTTAGAGGCCTTTTCCAACCTGAATGATTCTGTGACTCTGTGATAATGTAAGAGCAACAAATGCACTCATCATCTTCGCAGAGGGAGTAACATTTGTGTATCACCTCCTGTCCGTCCATCTCCAAGGTTTCTACTTCCTATTTCACAAAACAGGAGAGAGAATCCAGACTTTCAAGAATCCAAACAATGCAAGGATAGAAAACCTAAAACTTTTCAAAGACCAGTTCACTTAAAATCAGTGAGCAAAGCATTGCATTGGCACTCAATATTGAGGTTTCCAATATTTTGGGGATGCTGAAGTTATGTTGAATGCAAAGACTGAGAGGTTCAACCAGGAGAAGAAAAGGCAGAGGAGTGGAGGTTTCACCTAGCTCTCATTCATCCATTGCGTTTGTGGAATAAGTGCTACAGATGTAGTCTGGAGACTACAGCTTCCAGCATAGCACACTCTAAGGGGATGCTCATGCATAGCCTTATTCTGATGTACTTTGTCATCTTTGCTGATGTGGTGTTTGTTTCTTTCCTCCCAAAGGGACATTCTACGAGTTGGGGTCACTTTAGCAGGACACCAGAAGAAAATTCTGAACAGTATCCAGGTGATGAGAGCACAGATGAACCAAATTCAGTCTGTGGAGGTTTGATAGCGACACGTCCTCGTGCTCCACTTCCTTGAGGCCCTGCTCCCCTCTGCCCCTGTGTGTCTGAGCTCCAGTTCTTGAGTGTTCTGCGTGGATCAGAGACAGGCAGCTGCTCTGAGGATCATGGCAACAGGAAGAAATGCCCTATCAACGACAACGAGAAGTCACCAAGAGGTGAAACAATGGAAAACAATGGAAAAAGGGAACAAGTAAAGACAGCTATTTTGAAAACAAACAAACAGTGAATTATTTTTAAATAATAATAAAGCAATTGCAGTCTTGAAAAGGGCTCCAAGACCAATGGGAGTCTCCAAAGGAAGAGAATAGAGCAGCTTCATCTATTTCCTCTTGCACAAGGGTTGCTGCAGCTGGGCCCAGACACCTCTGGAGTAATGAGACTTTTCAAGAAGGTGAATGCAAAGAATGGTCGCAAGAAGCACTTCTCTTTCTCACATGGGATGGCAGCTCTGGGAATGCCCGGCAGTCCTTCCTGAAAGCCCTGTTGGCAAATCGAAGAGGAGAGCTGAAGCTCTTTGGTGCTGTGGAACCAAGTGCATCTCAGAAATTGTTGGACTTCTACAAAAGCTGAAGACATTCTTTTTTTTTAAACAAGTAAACTGATACTAGAAGAGGCTGTTTCCGTCAAATGAGAAGGAATCTGTAACACTGGGGCGGGGGGGGGTGGGGAATGGGGGAAATCAGTCCTTTTTACATCTCTTTATTTTCTCTTGTCATGGAACAGTTTTGTGGGTGACAGTTTCCTAAGGGTCCGTCCATCCACCCTCCAATGGCATCATTGTTTCATACATATCATATGCACAAGACTTATAGTGATGTCCTCACTCGATGCCAATGATCTTTCCCCAGAAGACTTCCCAAGTACAGTATGTAGTAGATTTTGATTACAAATGCTGATGTGTACCTTTATTTTTCGGTTGTCATTGTTGGGAGATTCGTCCTTTTACCTTGCTTTGTTAACACCAATTTGTGAGTTTGGGGTTGGAATTTTTTTTTGGTCGATTGGGGTTGTTGTTTTTTTTTTTTAACGAAAAGGAAACGACATTTCCAAGCATAATATCATTCAAGAACTTAAATCCTTTCCTTGCGGAAGGAAAAACTGCTTATTGACAATATGCCAGGAGAAAAAGTTTTTTATATGCACATTTCCTCATGTTTGCTTGTTTGTTATTTTGCAATTCGTTTCGACCTGACAGGTGTTTCCAGCCTTTGGGTTTCCTGTTGTCTGCCGAGATGAAATGATTGCCTGCTCAGTTCAGGGTTGTTGGTGCAGTGATGAGCAGTACTGTGAAAGGGTTCTTGGTTTTGTTTTATGGAGGGGAGGGAAAGATGGGAGGGTAGTTGTGTTCTGAGTGGGAATGATGGCTGTTAAAGCCCTTTGGAGATGTCTGCTTAGAAAGATGTCAAGGTTGGTTGGTGCACATGGTTTCTAGCTGCGAGGTTGTGGGTGCATCGTACCGTAACCAAGCTCTGTGGTGGTGCTTTGTGCCCTTTGGACACACAATCCCTTTGTTAGGCAATGCCCAGTTGGCTCTGAGCATCATCTCAGCCCGTTGCCTCTAGGATAACACAGGAGAGCAAACGTTGAGTCCAGAACTCTGCAGGAAAATGCCGTGGTTGAAGCTCAGCGACCAGTTGGTGGGTTTATAAATAACAGAAATAAATGCTTTAGTTACTGAACAGCTCTTTGACATGTATAAATACCACCAAGCAAATGCAAGACAAATAGAAATTACAGTAAGTGGATTGTTGTCCCTGTTCAGCACCACCTCATGTCTTCTGAAACATGCCTACCAGTCCCCATGGTAGGGTTTGTCTGCCCACATGTGGCATATTTGCACACATCTGAACCTGTGTTGATAAACCCTCCTCTGCCATTGCCATGTCCTTCGTGGAGTCCTGCAGAGTTCAGCAGCACGGAGTGCTGGAAGGCATGTTCACTGGAAGCTGGTTTGCTGTATTGTCTAGGAGCTGAATCCAAGAGGAAAGCTGTAGATGTAACTCCCAAGCTGTTCAGACCTCAGTGACCAGACATCATCTTTCAGGATAAGTGGCCATTTATAAAGTACTCAGCATTTTCTGCTTTCAGATCAGATCAGAAGGGAAAGCACGCTTAAGTGGCAGCAGAGCATTCCCTGCAAGTGAGAGTTACTTCTCTGCTAGCTCCTTTACTTGCCCTACTGCCTCCTTCAGGGCAGAATCTGATATAGAGAGAGTTTGGAGTGAGTGGACAACAGGCATTGTATGCAGGCAGGACCTGGACGTTTCAGCTGCCCTATATGCAGTGTGTTTAGTGTATGTATCTAGCTGAAAGTATGTTTTCAATGTCCTTGAATTTGGAAAGCACTGCTCCAGATCATAAGATGAACTCAGTTTAAAGAGCAGGACGCAAAAACTGATGGTGTCAACAGAGTAGAGTGCTTTCAGAGGACACACAAGGAAAGAAGAGTCTTCTCCATGCCACCTGTCCCATGGAACTGCTCATGTGGGTGTTTCTGTCTCGCACTGTAGCGGCTGTCCTCTGACAAGGAGCTGTTGTCAGCTCCCAGAGGCATGGCTTTCCCAAAGGTCTCAGAATCTTTTTGGTGACAGTTGGGAAGCAGGGTGCCATGCCAACCCTTCTAGCCACAGCCAACTACCTACTTTATGTGCAAGGGAGCTTTGCGGGACAAGGAGAGCTGTCTGACTAGAAAACTCACCAGCAAATTCCTATGGGGCAACCATGTGGAAGGAGCACATGATGCCCTTCAGTTGTCTTTTCTCAGACAGCTCTTGGCTGTTCTTTGCCATCAGTGCATGTGTGCATATACCACAGAGGAGCAGTGGCCGAGCAGTGTCCTTTTAGCCAGTCGGGCTTGGAAGGACACTTCAGGTTATTCATCCCAATGCACTGAATCTCCTCACTGCATTAAACACATCTACCTACCAGACCCAACACACTGTGAAAGAAGGGACCGCACAGAGCTCAGTGCCACAGCAGCTGTCTGCAGGATAGAGAAAGCACATCCTTATCTCTTCCGCTGACCAAAAAAATCACACGGTGTCAGTCCTACAATAATACACTCCCATCTATTTATATCAGGCATTGCTGCGACATCTGTCTGTATTTGTACAGGACTAATGGAGAATGAGACCTAAAATGGAAATGATCCATAAAACACTGCAATTTTCTGCATCCCAACAGCTTTCCAGGGAGGATGAGGAACCGAGTTCCTGTTAAGTACTTTGGTTGTAAATTATTCCGGTGCATGCTCCAGTGGACAGCAGTCACTGAAGTGACTTTAATGTTTTTACTTCATGGGTATCAAATGTACTGCTATGAAATATGAGTATAATGGCAAAATTCAACAAGTAACAAGGGGAAAACGGGGAAAAGTCACTTGCTAACATTTACACTGTGAAATAGTTGTGCATATGCATGTGTGCATGTGTGAATACTTAACGAAACTCATCACCATGTTATTTTTCAGGCAGCTTGTTGCAATTTTCACATTTTCCCTCCATCTTTCAAGCTACCTCCAAGACCTACTCTTCTCCTCCACTGTTGCCCACTGCCATCTGCTGCTGAGGCCATGTGTGTCTTGTGACGGCTGAAGAGCTGAGCAGGATGCTAAGTTGAAAATATGTTAGTTGGCCAAGTTCAAATCACACAGAGTGTCATGAATATGTGGGTAGTAGAAAGGTAAAGGATTCACCCACAGTGCTGCAATTTATGGGTTGCTTTCAGCCCTCTAATTAACAGCAAAGGGAAAAAAAAAGATGAAAAATGAACTTATAAGGTACAGCACTGCCATGAACTACTCGCCAGCTGTGGGGACAGACTGAGGGTACTACAGACTGCACTCCCCCTCCACAAATTATCTTCCTTTCTCCCCTAAAGGCCCAGAATTTCATGAATTTGATGTAGGCTTGCAGCTTGCAGCAGATGAGGATCTATTTGTTATCATCTGGCTTCTTCTCTCCATTGTATCCTTACTACCACGCAGTCAGTTTCAGTCTCTCCATGGGGTCCAGGTCAGTGTTGCTGTCCCAGGGTCTGGCAGTTTTGGAGCATTACACTAATATTATAGTTCAGAAGCAGAGCATTTTCTCCCCCAGTTCCATGGCAGCCGTGGTACAGCAGAGCCATCTTGCTGGTGTTGTTGGACTGGTTGGCATCAGAGCTTGCACTCTTCTGCATCATTAACAGTTCCATCCTCTAATAATGCAGTAAATCTGTGTCTGTCTTGGATTTATGAATCCAAAATGTATGAAGTAAGACAGGATATGTTTTAGTCTTTTTTTTTTCATCTCCCTTTCTGTGTGTCTGACTTGAGGCTGATTTATTGTAGGTCTTTTCCATCTTAACATGTTCTTCACATATAGGATTCAGCATTTTGCCCTTCAGAGTTATAAGAACAACTGATGTAGCATCAGCTTCATTGTTGCACTCTGGCAGTTATCCAGTGCAGATAAAAACACCCTAACATTTACCTTCTTTGCTGTGTCCCACTCCAACGTCTTAATGAAACTGGTGTTTGGAGTGCTTTCAGCTCTAGGATTAACAGTCCTTTACACACAACAATTAAACTAAATTTTATTTTGGGTGGTCCTCAATGTTCAGAGAGATGGACTCGATGATCCTTATGGGTCCCTTCCAACTTGGGATACTCTATGATTCTGATGTGTCCTCAGAATGGCAGCCATCTTTCCTTGCATTGTCTACTTACAGCCACATTCTGTATTGTATCTTCAGTCCATGAGTTGAGCAGTGGTGCCATCTGCTTACGGTGATGGTTCCACCATGTTCACAATTCACTGCACTTCTGCCACTGGCTTTTCATGAGCACTGACCACAAAAAATTATCTTCTGTGCTGCTGATTTCATTTTGTTATTGCTGAGAGCTACTGGAGTTCTCCTACTATGCAAAAAAAAAAATATATATTCGTTTTTCGCTTCACATTTTGGCCTCATCTTTAGAATTCTTCAGGATGAGTCATCCATCTCTGGGATGATTTTGCTTCTTGTAACCATTGAACCCTTCCCAGAAAGAGAACACCTCTTCTGACCGTGTTTACTTCCATGCGTGAGGCGTTCCACAGTCCTCCATGAAAACTCCCTGCATCGTGCAAATATTGCCTGGAATCTGATTTACTGCTGTGCCTCCATGTTATTTCCACACTGTCAAATGTTAGCTGCAGAGATTTGGGACTAGAAGTGAGATGTCATCTCTGCCCTCAAATCTGTGTTTGTCTGAATTTGTATTCTCCACTGCCCTACAAATGACTCAGCAGCTTCTCACCCTTTGTCTCAGTTCTGTAGGAGATTTGCACTCCTCTGCAGCCCTGTGCTTTGTGGGAGAGCAGCCACACACACGTAGTATGGTCTGATCCCTGACTCATTTCTCCTCTGGCAGTTGGATGTTCGTAGTTCCCTGATTGCCATTCAGAGCACCACAGGACTTAACTGTCTGCCTCATCTTTTCCAGGAAATCCACTCTACCTTCGTGAAAAAAAAAAGAAAATACTTCTTTGATCCTTTTCCAGTTGCCAATTTCAGGATTTTTTCAGTTACCTTAATTGCAGCTCCTACCTCTATCTCCAGGGTCAGCCTCCAGCTCTTGCATAGACAGCACTGTATCCTTTGGTAATCCTACTAAATCTAAGAGGAAGGAATACACTTTTTGGAGACCTCAACAGCCAAGCAGCTGTGTTAGCAAAGCTAATGGAAGGAGATCAAGATTGGACTAAGAGGAAGCATGACAGGCAAATCCCTCTTTTCCCCCAAATTATCTTTCTTCTGTGCTACCCACTCATTGACTGTGGTCATCAGGTTGGCTTAAGAGGTTGGGAGTCAGCACCAAACCCCCACTGAACAGCTCCTCGGGTATGGTGGACACCAGCCTGGATCTGCACTCTTGCTTGGCCTTTGCTTTTGGAGAATGAATGCCAAGAGTCTGATTGCTAACAGGTGCTGGCACTCAGCCTTCACATGAGAGTGTTGTTATGAGCCCAGAGATCTCTTGTGTGTTGAATTCTCAAAGGGAAGAAACTGAGAGATGCAGAAAAGGGCTGTAGGAACAGCCAAAAGTCTTTGGAGGTATTAGATTTTGAATTTAAGTCTGTCAGAGGTAAACGATGATGATAAGAAGTTTCGTGCCATTAAATAAGATGTGGCAAAGGTGAGTAAGAAGGAGCCACCATTTCTCACAATAAACAAATGCAGATGAAAAGAAATATTCTGTGACACAAAGCACAGTGACTGAATGCTGGAACTCACTGCTGCAGGATGTTGACGGTAAGAATTAGATTCAAAGGAATGACAAATTTGTGTAAGTAAAATCTGTATTAGCTTCCTCAATGCAGAAATACCTCTTCTGTGCTTTCTGGGTCACAGTTGCCACTGGCTGCCCAGGGATCTGGGGATGCCCCATCCCTGGAGGTGCCCAATGCCAGGCTGGAAGGGGCAGCCTGATCTGGTGGGGGCAACTGGCACACAGCAGTATTGGAATCTCTGCATTGGATATTGGCTCAACCTGCATGAGCAGTCTCTGCTGGTTGCATGCTTATCCAATCATGAGTCCAAATGGACCCATGCACGTTGCCTCGAGGATGAAAATTCAGGAAAGGAGACTGGGACAAGCTTCTGAAACAGGTGAAGAGGTTTCAATGTAGTGTAGTCATTCAGGGCTGGGCTGCGTGCATGCAGTGAAATCCCAGAGGCATCCAAGAGCAGACACAGTGCTGGGGCCTCCAGGACAAGGTGCAAACAGGTGCTGAGTGCAAGGTTCAGTTATTGAGTGCTGACCCAGTTCTGAAGCTGATTTTGTTCTCTTATGTCCTGAGGACAGCTTAGCTCCCAACAAAACTCGTGCCACTTAGAATACCTTTATAGCATAAATAAAAGCTATTTGACACAGGCAATGATTTATTTCCCACTTCAATATACCCTGTAGATCCCTGTAAGCTATGGGAGTTGAGGAAAGACACACAGTGCTTGGTGCCCTTGTATTGCCTTCAGATCTGTCTTTCTTGACCCTTTCTGAGACTCATCTCCAGTACAACTCTGATCTTTCTGCTCCTCTGAAAGGGAAGAACCAGAATTCTTCTGGCTGATGGTTTTATAAGTTCTCTTATAAGCAACTCGCCTTCAGGATCCAGTATTTGCTTTTAAGCTGTTGAATGGTGAAAGGAAGTAAGCCACCCAACTCACCCTTCCCTGGATCAATCACGTGCAGAATGGACTGACATGGGGGCAAACCAGGGCCTGGAGGTTTGCATCTGTTATTTCACTTGAGGATCCATAGACACTTATCAGAAGGTGCTCTGCTGAATGCCCTCCTCTTGTGACTTCATCCATTTTGCACACTGTGATCTTTACATCCCTCTTCTTTCTTACTGCTTGTCCTCTGGCATCAGCTATCTGCTCTGCATGGTTTCCTTGTCCTCTGTCCCTTTCCCGGTAAAGGAGGGCTGGATGGATTGCTTAGGTTTGGGTCATCTCCAAGGATTCCCTTCCTTGGGTCTGGCTCATTACATCTCTGCAATAAACCTGTACCCAGCTGCATTTCTTTTCACGAAAATATCCCACTCTACCTGTCCTCCTCAGAAATATCATCATCTTCACATCCTACATCTTCCTGGAGGAAGGAGGAGAAATTTATATGAAAGTGAGGCAAGAGTGCTAGGCTCATGGGTCATCCTTTCCATGGAACGGTTCAAGGCAAAGGGCCCAACCCTACCTCTTACAGCAGGTAAATGAGCACACCCGTTGGTCTGAGCCTGAGAATTTCCTACCAGTCTTTCAAAAAATGGTCATGTCCTCAATGAGAAATTCTCTAGAACTGACACCCAACCCTAAGGGTGACAGAAAAGTGGTGCCTAATGTCAAAGGGAGCCTTCAGTTGGTATGGAGCTATGCACAGCTCAGCTGTAGGGTTGCTTTTCTTCTGGTTGTTTGTCCAGAATTATCTCAGCAGGGAAACCCTTCTTAAGTTTTGTGAGAGTACCCAATTGGTTGATGCCAGGGCAAAAAAAGTAATAGATATTGCTGGAGAAATGATTGAGGTGTCCCACGTAAACCTCTGATCGTTTAACTTGATGATCTTAAGGGTCTTCTCCAAACTAAATGATTCTGCAGTTCTGTTAGGGGCATGGTTGAGTTGGTAGTGTTAGGTTAATGACTGAACTTGATGATCTTCAGAGTCTTTTCCTAAATGATCATATTCTGTTTGGTGATCCGCACTCACTTAGCCAAGCCACGCTCTGGGCAGGACAGAGGTGAATTGTAACTGGGACCCAAGATCTCCATTCAGGGTGAGGTAGGCTCAGATAGCCAAACTACCCTCTGAAGCCCCAGATATCTCGTATCTATGGGCTGCTGAGGAGCTGAAGAGCTAACATAGCTGTGTTTTCTATTTTTTAGGGTGGACCTGTCCTAGCTCAGCAGTCAGACCTCAGGTTAGCAATGCAAAGGAGAAAGTAAGAGGGTCTTGGAGGGAAGCCTTATGCTGAAGTCTGAGAGGTGAGATTTGTGGGGAAATACAACTGTGATGCAGGGAACTTCGTAGGGAGATTTTGCCAGGCTCTGAATTCCTCTCAGCTTTGGAAGGATCTGGCAGTATAGGATGGGGGAATTATGTGTACCCTTCAACTACCCCAAACCAAGCTCGTCTAGTCAATGCCACATCTTACCATTCCCCCAAGTCCAAGGATCCATCCGCTGGGCTCCAGGGGCATCCCCAAGCCTGGTTTCCTGCTGTTCATCATCCTGTGTGTTGGCCATGGCCCTGCGGACAATGTAACACTTTTCATGACAGTATTTGTATTTTTTTAATTGTGAATGGGGAGATAGTGTGCAGGTCCTTGTTACACAGGGATGTGTCTTCCATTCAGATCAGGGCTTCCCCTGGCTTCGTCAGATGTCTATCAATGTTACTGAGAAAAATAAAGAAAGAAATAAATCAGATGTATTTATAAAGGAAACAGAAACCCGCTGCTCCAATGCCTTTGTAGGAGTATTTTTAACAAAACATTTTTTCAAAATAAATGTGAATTGTAAAGTTTGAAGCATTTGCTTGTGGCTTTCTTTTCTAGGTGCTCTGTCGAACTTTCAGCCTTCCCAAGAACACTGCTTTGGTGTAAATAAGACTGTTAGATGAACATAAGGGTTATTGATCTCTTAGGAGAGAAACATACCCAGAATGAGATGCCCAGAGCTGTGGGTGCCCCATCCCTGGAGGTGCCCAAGGCCATGGATGGGGTCCTGGGCAGCCTGAGCTGGTGGGGGCACTCAGACCATGGCAGGGGTTGGAACTGGGTGGGTTTTAAAGTCCCTTCCAACCCAACCATTCTGTGATTCTGTGATATGATTGATGCAGTGACAGACAAAATAGCTAGCAATACAAAAGAGAAGTATGGAGGGGAGTAATACTGTCCAAATACAAAACTGGTCTTACCTGTTCTTCTCCCAAACAGCTTACATGCTGTCAGAGCAAACGATTAACAAGACATCTCAGTTGGATAGGTCTCGTGTATAAACTTGATCTCCCTAGGCTGTAAGCTTTTCCTTTTCTGACCCAAGAAGGGAACTCTCCAGGACAAGGCTGTTTCTGCCTTCTGTCATCCATTCTCCAAGTAACTGGTTGCTATTTGAAAGCCAGCTGCTAAGAAATGAGCAGTGAAATGTATAGCTCAGATTCCCCTCTCTTTTCAACAAACAGCAGCCCAAAATCTCCCCCAAAGCTTCTCTGCTGCATTCCACGGAGACTGAGTGGTTCAGATTTCCCTCCCATCACATTGATGGAAGCCATGCATAACTCAGTGAGTATTAGTGGGGAAAGGCTTGATGAGAAACTGCTGTGTAATCAGAATCTACCATGAGTGTCTGGGGTTGCGACTTCCAAAAGGGAGAGTTACCAACAGAATGATGTTAGAGGGAGATCCTGTCACTACATCTCAGCTCTCCCTGCAGATGTGGCCTAATTAGGGACCATTCCTTCTCAGAAGGAGCAGTGATGTGCTGGCACAGCTGCCCAGGGAGGTGTGGGGTCACCATTCATGGTGGTTCAGTGTGGAGATGTGGCACTGAGAGACGTGGGCAGTGGGCACAGTGGGATGGGTTGGGGTTGGGCTGGATGACCTCAGAGTTCCTTCCTCCCTTAATGATTCTATGATTCCATTATTCAAGTGAACCCTCAATATATGTGATAGTCGTAGGCACAGCTCCCCGAAAAGACCACATACGGTTGGTTAAATGTTTACCAGGTTTCTTAAAATCCTCCATACATCTGCATTAAAACTGCTGCGGTTGATGCTCTCCACAACAGCAATCTGTCAGGTCAAGCTCTTCACAGCCTCATTCAGGATCACACCTTCTTTCTGCAGAAGGCATTGTGGAGGAGGCTTGTTGCTAGCTTAGAGGCTGCAAAAATACCTGGTAGGAATCCCCAGACTGAGCTGCCATAAAGGATTTCTCTTTAGCTCACAGATATATCATATCTGCTCTGAATATTTTATGCCTGTTTGCCAGTTTCACTCTTGTGAATTTTTTATGGATTATTTCTTTACGTTTTTTTGTATCAGGATCCCTTTAATTTACTGCTGACAGCAGTGATTCCTGTGCTGTTTGGCTGATGAATATCCTTTCTGATATAATGTTTGTGTCTGACACTGCTTTACAGCATGCATGAAATTTTAATTTCTCTTCGCTCGGCTCCAGGTTTGCTTTCTCCCTTGGCACAATGCAGCGAAGCCTTTGTAGCTCTGCTCACTCACAGACGCATTCATTTCTCTTTCCCATTTAATTTCCCGTTTGTTTGTGTTCCTCTGCCAGGTTTTCCCCTTATCTGGTGCTAGCCAGAGCTCTGAAAAAATACTTCTTCCATTTTTGAATGTGCTGGTGCTATGAATGTATAAAATATGATATTTTGAGCTTGTATCCCAGGTGTGCTGCTTTCTTTCCTTGGCTTTTCCCGGTCTGGAAACTCACCCATAATCATAGAATCATTAAGGTTGGAGAAGACCTCTAAGATCATCCAGTCCCACCCCAACCCATCCCCACCACGTCCAATAACCGCATCCCTCACTGCCACATCTGTAATGGTTGATCTTCCTGCAAGTATTAGATACAACACTGATTATTTGATACACGCTGAGGCGTTTTCCTTAAGGCATTTTTCACATTGTCTGCACGGCTCCTTTGCATATTTATCTCCCTTTTTCTATGTCTTCATTTTCATTTCACAATTTTGAGGCAATTTTGCCTCATAGCTTTATGTTTTCTCTGCTTTCCTCTAGATCACCTCCACACTTTGTTCATCCTCATACCTCTGCCACCAATATAAATGCGTGAGCCTTGGTTGTCCCCAACAAGGCTCCCCCTAACACACTTCAAGCAGAAGAACATAAAAACTTCTACATTTCAGGTCATTTCAGGGACATCTGCAGCACGGTTTCCCATATGTTCCCATAGCACTGTAGCATTGTGCGACAGAGTAAGGGGGAATGAGGACAGAGCTGATGGTGGTCTCCAAGGAGTGGCAGCTCATCAAGTATGCTATCAAGCAGCTCAGTTTTACCATGGCATCATCGAATCACAGAGTAATTGGGTTGGAGGGGACCTTAAAACCCATCCAGCTCCAACCCCTGCATTGGGCTGGGTGCCCTCCGCCAGCTCAGGCTGCCCAAGGCCCATCCATGGCCATGGACACCTCCACGGATGGGGCACCCATAGCTCTCTGAGCAGCAGTGCAGGGCCTCACCATGCTGGGGTGTATCTCTGGGAGAGGAATAAAAGGACCCTGAAGTTGTACCTCCGAGACCTGAACTCATAACTCTTGCCACAGGTCTTCAGGAGATGTATATATAAAGAGACATCATGTTCTCCTCTCAACTGTTATCTGACTAGACAGAATGATCTCCTTTAACCCTCTTCTGTCCAAACCATCACTGAGAATTAGTGCTGAATTTAGGCTTTTAAAAATAATTTTTTTGGTACTTTTTATTCTGTTCGTATTCTCATTTTGTTCATTTTATTCTTATTTTTGAATTCTTATCCAAGCTATTTCCCATTTCTCTACTTCTTGTTCGGTTTGTTTCTTTTGTTTTTTTCACATGTCTCTAACCTCTCATTGCTGATTTATATCTGTTTAAATAAGTGTGGTTTTGCATTTCACCCTTTTTCCTTGATGCCATATTTTGTTAAACATTGGAACATACACCGAAGGTGCTTTGCTGTGACTGTGACGGAGAAATTTATCATTGTAGAAAATGCAGTGCTGGTTAGGTGAAGACCCAGGGTGACTGCAAGCACAATGAAAAATAATGCTGCAGTTATTTGGATTTGTGGATATAACCAAATTAAAAGGGTATTCCAGGTCAATTGCCTAAATAAATGACCAGAATGAAATAACATCCCAACTAAACAGAGTAGGACATGTACAAAAGTGCCACATTCGTGCTAGCGAGGACATTATTCACAAGAAGTTCTAGATCTCTAACTGCTAGGGGAAGATTTTCAGAGAGATCAATATATTATCTTTTAATTTCTCTGTTAATCGTAGTTAATAACGTGTATACACATATATGTTTATGTGTATTGTGTCTACACCATTGTTCAGTCCCACTGGCAATAAATTCTCCATGAATGTAAACCCAACAGCCAGTAATTCTGATCAACTGCAATACATAAGAAAAAAAGTGTGAATAATTTATATAGAGTAAATAACAGCATAAATCCAGGTATTGAGGAAATTACAACGGACTGTTACAGATAAAACATCCTCTGCACCGTGGTAACAATCAGCAAATCTCAGTGAGCTGTAATAAATACATATGGACAGCACAGCCCAGTGTAATGAAAATGGGAAGATGAACCAAGATGGAAAAACTCCTCGGTATAGGTTGAAACATCTTTCTTCAGTGTTTATCAGGAAGAGGGGGTGGGGGGGAGGGAATACTAATCAATAAATAATTTCTTTCGCTGGAAAGATACAGAATTTATTCATTTGTTCTGTTGATATATGGGAGTGCATTTGCACTTTTTTTTTTTTCAATAAACAAAAGTTTTCCAAAAGACTCAAAGATAGAAAACAATTATTTATCTATGTTCTACAACGAGCCTTGGTTCTCTTTCTCCTGTATTTACGTCTTCCTATTATCCTCTCTTCTTCATTATCTGTCGATTTTGTTACTGTCTGAATGTCAGCTGGGTGTCACACCCAACTTCACAGATTTGCTATTTGCCCTTCTTCAGTAGCATTAATGTAGACTACTGAAATAGATGTTAGTTGCACAATCCAGTATTATCAGCATAATGCTCAGGCTAAATACGGTCTCTTGATCACCCAACATGATTTCTGACCACATGCCACTTCCTGAAGTCAACACACTGATAGTCCTACACAGAACAGTGCTGGTAGCTATTCCTTTGCCTCCTCTACAGATTCTCTGCCTCTGAAAGTCACTGAATTACTTTTTGACTCACTGAGAAGCTACCAGAAATTGTGAAAGTCTCATGCCCTGTGAGCAAAATTTTCAGAGTTGTTTTGCCTTTACTATTCCCCTGCCAACCTGTCAGATTTTGGCTATTTTTAGAGCTTGTTCCAACAACAAGGACTATATTGGCATCAGTGGGACAATAAAGTGCTTTTACCAACTAGGGTAAATTCTTTGGCCTTGATCATCTCGAAGGTCTATTCCAACCTAAATGGTTCTGTGATTCTAAGAACATGAAGACATTTAATACACACGTAGGAGCTGTGCATCATCACTCTTCCCAGTGCAAAAACAGTCCATGGCCTACAACCCATTGCACTTTCTCCAACCTCACTGTCATCACCCCTGGTAACTATTATTTCTACCTGCCTGAGATGCCTATGTTGTTGTGGGCTGTATTGCAGAATTCTCTTCTTTGAGTCTTCAGCGTCTCTCTTGCTGGAAGGCAACTTCATGACTTTTTGGACTGATCTTCATCGAACCATACAATCATTAAGGTTAGAAAAGACCTCTAAGATCATCCAGTCCAACCATTCGCCTACCACCAATGTTGCCCAACAGACCATGTCCCTACGTACTACATCTACCCTTTTCTTGAACACCTCCACGGACAGTGACTCCCCCACCTCCCTGGGCAGCCTTTTCCAGTGCATCACCACACTTTCGGAGCAGTTTTTTCCAGTATCCAACCTGAAAGTACTTACTTTTCTACTTATAGAAATGCTCCAGATACATACATTTCCATAAGCATTGGTAATGGCAACGACTTGGCAGCCGTAGGTTCCCATTAGATGGGCTGTTTGAGCAAGTGGGTTATCTGCTTTCTTTTGCATGTCTATCAGAAGACCTTTCACCAGCATTCGCCTAATACAAAGTATACACCCCCAGTGCCCTGTTAAAAGGAAAAGCTTGGTAATTTCAGTGGAGATTTTCCATCCAACTTCCATTGGGACAAACATACCAGGGGAAAAAAAAAATCAAGGTCACTGGAGAGCTTGCCAATTCAAACTGCTCAGTGGCCTGGATTTATGATTTTTTTTTTTCTTTTCCAATTAAACTCACGTTCCCTAAGTGGGGATTTCACACCCCTCGTGTTAAGTAAATTGGTGTCTGGATTTTTATGAGCTTTGGCAGGAAAAAGTAGCCAGTGAACCAAGAAAAATACAGAGCTTTTGGATGGAGGCACCCAGGATTTCAGTCTTACATCCGAACCAAAGGAATGATTGTGAGGAGTCCTTTGATGAGTGAAGACAATCATTTTGATGCAATTTATAATTAAATATTGTTGTGTATCTCCGTTCTTCCAGAACCTCCTCCTGCCACCGGAGTTTCATTTGCTTTATTTATGCATCGGTGATGTATTCTGAATGCCTCTCTCACGTTGATGGATATTACACTTGATGTTTTTCCTTATGTCCCTTTGGTGGTGCAAATGTGAGAAAGGGCAATGAACTTTCGGTGACTCTCTTGTATAACTAAAAAAAAAAAGAAGATTTCTCCGTCGGGTTCAAAAGTTCAGCGCGTCAAGAGAAATCAACCTCCTGGCGCCATTGCACAAGGGGCGGGTGAATTTTGGGGAGGGTTTCGTCTTATACCCAAAGATAATTACTCTGGGATGCAAATTTTGTACTTAGCACCAACAGCGGCTCTCGAACGCCCATGTTGATAAACAATTTGTTGTGTTTTTATTAACGGAGCGGGTTTGCCATGCGGTAAGCCGCTTACAAGAAGGACAAAAAGCTCTTGGCGCGCCATTTGTTGTGGTGGTAACGGCGCCTCGGGGTCCCTCAGCCTCCGCTTCGCTGAGGTTGGTAGAGTTGAAAAAACAAGATCTTTCCCTTGACAGCTGGGAGAATGATGGGGAGAAAACATGGAGAAAGAGCAAAGTGATAAATCCCAACAATTTCAACCCTCTTCACAAATCCTTGCTGAACTTGGCGCTTGGGTCTACCCAAACGCAATCTTTCTCTGGAGTACACTCATCTGGAGGACTCTGAAAGCCAAAATCAAATGCGTTGGCAGCAAAAAAATTGTTCTGGAAAACGACCACCAGCCACCTACTGTGCTTGAGAAACACAAAACAGAACAATCAGCTGCCAGAGAAAAAACAAAACCAAAAAACCCTACACCCACCACAAATACGACCATCAACACCCAAAACCAACATCTTCAGTGCAGTTAGCGAGAATAGCTTTTTGTTATAAATGGCTTCCCTGGATCATCAGGGATACAGGTTAAAATGTAGAATCAAGCCACTCAGCTACTGGACAAAGAATTACTAATGGCCACACTGATGATCACGCAGCATTTCCTTAGCATGGTTATTGGCTTGGAGGTGGACAAACCCAAAAAACATGACTTGGCTCTTCAAAACAGTATGGTATTTTCTCTATGAAAATTTATCCTTCTGAAACCAGGCTCTGATCACCTGATGGAGCTGTGGGTGTCCCTGTTCGTTGCAGGGGAGTTGAACCAGATGGCCTTTAAGGATCCCTTCCAACTCAAACAATTCCATGATTCTATGATTTTATGCTTCTGTGGAGTCTCAACTTTTATAGACAACCATCTGCCTTTGCATCAAGATGCTGGGAGTGAGACTTAGGGAGTTCCCACATCATCCCACATACTCATATGTATGTTTGCAGACATGCATGTGTCCATATACACATACATATATTTTAAAGATAACATTTAGCAAGACGCACTTAAGTAGTGCTCTCATCTTGTTCACGCCAATATATGCACCATAACAAGCCACGGTCATTATGAATCAGCTTAAATCCCTTGTTTGACAGCAATGGATGCTTTCAGCCCTCTTGAAAATTCATAGATGGAATTTCCTGGAGGAAACTGTAGATTTGAGTTTGAATGTTTCTGAAGAGTTTGTTCGCCTTAATGACAAGGCAAACCACATCCTGAGCAACATTAGCAGGACTGTGTCAAGAAAATAAAGGGAAATTAGTTTTCCCTCTGGCCATTGTTGGTGTGGACAAACATTACTCCCTGTGGCTGTTTTGGGTCTTGTGAATGGGTTTGTGGCCATTTCAAGACAGGTAGGCAGAAGACAGAGAGAAGCCAGTTCGTGGTGGAGAAGACAGACCTGGGTTACCTGGCTCATAAGGAAAGGTGAATAGAGTTGTGTTGGGTTATCCAGGTGAAGGTGAAGAGATTTTAGTTGGACTATCCAAGTGAAGAGGCACTTGAAGGAAGCTTTAATTGTAGAAGCACAGAATAGCAGGAGTTGCAGGGGATCTCTGACAAGGGGCGACAGACAAAAGCTGCTGATTGGGAGGTTCAGTTTGGGTATCAGCAAAAATTCAGCTTTGTGACAGTACTACTGGTATGGAGTCACGCTACCTCTACGGCACTCAAAGCCTTGTGTTTGAAAATAACAAGCCTCCCTTGACTGCTCATGGATAAAGCTGTTTGGAAAACCTGCGCTCCTCGGGGGTCATCATAGCTTCCCCTAATATTAATCTTCTTGCAACAATATCCAGTGGACTGTCTGTAGCTGCCAATATCCAGCATTCCAGGAGAAAAATGATGACATGTTGCTTCTCTTCTTCTTGGTGCAGCTTTTCTTGGAGAAGAGCTGGAAAATCTGACTGCTGCAGCGAGCATCAAATCATTTTGGCCATCATCTTCTGAATTAAATTCAGCAGGTATTTGCTGATGCTCACACTGCTGGAGGAGGAGATGAATTTTCTCTTCAAGGTAAGGCAGCTTTTAGCATTTCTCCTATGCTGCTGAGTACAGCACTTTATGAAGGCTGTTGAATTATAGAATCATAGAATCATTAAGGTTGGAAAGGGCCTCTCAGATTTTCTAATCCAAGCGTCTGCCTGCCACCAATATTGTCCACTAAACCACAACTCTAAGTGTCACATCTCTATGTGTCTCCAACACCTCCCTGGGCAGCCCATTCCAGTGCCCAACCACTCTTTCAGAGAAGTTTTTCTTAATATCCAACCTGAATCTCCCCTGGTGCAACTTGAGGCCATTCCCACTCATTACATGATGAGAAAAGGTTCAGGAAAGTTCAAACACATTATTGCCGTAAAAATTCAGATGGATTAATGTCTTTGGGATATGTACTCCACTGGACTGCTCCCCTAGGATTGACTTGAGAGAGGAATCATTTCCATCTGAGCACAATGTTGTGTTTCTTCTACAGTGAGATCCATCCCACTTGCACCCTCCTTCCATGTAAGACAGACTGCCCAGTGAGGTGGTGGAGTCACTGTTCCTGGAGGTATACAAGAAACATAGAGATGCCTCACTGAGAGATGTGGTCTAGAGTGGTCACAGCCATGAGTTGGCAGTAGGACCTGATGATCTTAGTGGTCTTTCCAAACTTAATGATTCTGTGAGATGGCTCCTGTCCACAAACCCCCACACACCCTTCTGAGATAACCACTTGCACCAACTCTTTCCCATGTAGGAAAAAATCTTGATTGTCTCCGTGAAATCCTCATGGAAATATTAGATGAGAAAGAACAAAACTTTGGATGCCAGGAGACTGTTTATCCAGGATGGTCTGTGCTAAAGTTGAGACATTTCATGAGTATTTGTTGTAACAACAAGCGATAGGTGGAGACAGTTGTTTGCTTGGATCTCTGGCACATACAGAAAAGTTATTTCTTGGAAAATATCTTGAGCTGCTGACAGCAATGCACTGGTTCAGTAGAGCAGCAGATTGTCTCTGTTTGGAAAGCGGGAACATCACTCCCAGCACTTGCTAAGACATTTGCAAAACGAGCCTGCTCATCTCTATAAACTGAGCTTTGAAGTGTGTTTTGGCTACAGTATGAATCAGATGCATGGGATGCGAGTGCCAGCAAAGGAGATGAAGCTTATATTTTCTAAAGGGTGACTGTGGCAACTGACTTACTGTTGAAAAGGGGGAAAATAAGAAAAAAAATAAGATGATGTGAGCTATTTTTGCTGCCTCCAGCATGGAAGGTCAGCAGGCAGTTTCAGAGCAATCTTTGTTATTTGTTGTTTGGGGCCCAGCTCTGTCTCTGGTCATTTTTTTTCTTCTTGGTTAGTGCTCCGTGACTGATGAGGATCTCAGTAAAACACAAATTGATTTGCTTGGTTTTCATGGTCACCTCTGGACTGTAATTATTCAGGCAGGAAAAATTAATTAGTCCAGTGTGGGCCGACTGCTGCTCTCCAAGCACTGCTGAATCTTAATTGGAGAGCTCCAGAGAAAGGTGCTGATTCACAGCATTGCACGATAGGGTGGGGATTTTTCCAGAGAAAGAGGGTGGAGGGGCAAAGGGGGATGAAGGTCGAGATGAGGTGTGTTTTGTATTCCAACACGAAGTGTTGTGCCTGCTTAGCTGAGATAATGAACCATTAAATCTGCTTGCCTCTTTCTAACAACAACTAAAATTGAAAGGGTATGTCTTATGTCATGTGAGTGTATGCACAGATCTTAGAATTGTAGAACCATAGAATCATTCGGTCCAATCCCAACCCATCTCCACCATGCCCACTGGCCACATCCCTCAGTGCCACATCTCCACAGTTCCTGAACACCTCCAGGGACATGACTCCCTCATCTGCCTGGGTAGCCCATTCCAGTGCATTACCACTATTTTGGAGGAGAAATCTTCCCTAATATCCAACTTGAACCTCCTGTGATGCAATTTGAGGCCATTCCCTCTCATCTTTTGAGGGTATGCAGTATTCACTAGGGAAAACTGAAAGTTGAACAGGTTTTTCCTCAGCAGATCAGCCCTATTCACAGACTTGATAAGTAAATGAAGTTAGTTTTCTTTGCGCTCTAACCTTATTTGCCAGATAAAAGGAAGGGGATTAGTTGTAGTTAGTCATCCACAACACGTCTCAACTACAAACATACTGTATTAGAATGAAGGCCAAGGCTACCTCTGGATGCCAGTTCAAGTAACTGCAGTTCAAAACTCCACCAAAGCATCAGAGCTTATGATTTCTTGTTGCTGCTATCTTCTTCCTTTGTCCACTCCATTTGAGAGTGGGCAGTCATGAGGACACTCATAATGCAGAATAATCCTGACAACACAGGGAAACGCACTGAAGAAATTCAGCACAGTCTGATAGATGCTGATGCAACATATTGTGCCTCCTAGGTAAGGATAAATATTCCAGTAAGTATTGGGCAGGAAAAGTCTAACTTGGCAATAATACCGTAGAAGATGACTGGGAGTCAATAATGGATCACGAGGCAAACATGAGTCAGGCATAACACATTACTGTTGAAAGAGAAAAGAGGAATATATGTGTATACATGTTTATATATGTATAACTACCATTCTTTAAGCATGTGCAGTAGATTTTTTATTGTACTCAGAACTGGTAGGGTCACTGTGGGAGTACTACTGCCAATGTAGAAAAATCACATTTCAAGAAAGAGGTAGATGAATTGGACAGAAGGAGAAACGGATTTGAGACATTTGTCCAGAAGAAAAGCTGATATGGGGACATATGAAAAGAATGAGGAAATAAATTTGTTTCTATCTCTCTTGTGAATAGGACAGAAACTACCAGCTTTAATTTTCCTGACAAGATTTAGGTCACAGTCACCAGGGAGACAATGGACTATTTTGAAGAACTCATATGACAAAACTCCTATCAGTTGTGAAGAATGTGTGATTCCTCCTGTACAGAGGCGGAGCGATGGACTAGGGGACTCCACAAATTCCTTTTCGTGTGCTTTCAGGATGGGTTTCTAGCTTGCATGTTCAAGTGATGAACCCCAGGACCTGCTTTGAGCTCGGTTCTTTGTAAGTATTTATTGCATTGCTGCTAGCTTTTGCCAGTGACCTTCAGCTTTATTCCTGTTTTACAGGACAATATTCCAGGCAGGCTAGAGCTACTGGGGTATCACCCCCATATTCAAACCATTTTCTTGTAGAGGTGGGTGCCTTATTATTCCACCTAACAGAGATGAGCCCCTTTTCCATGTCATCATGATGCATTTCAGCCACCATGTCAACCTCAGTTCTGCATAGGCTTGAGTAAGTACCTGGAACATTTATACTAAAAGTTATTTTTATTCTATATCATTTGTGCAAAATGAAACTTCACTGAAAAAAGTCATTATCATTTAAATACCCAGGTTTTCAGGAACTTACTAGTATCTAAAACTGATATTTTAATCAGTTACTAAGCATCTATCAACTCATTTAATAACCGCTGTGCTTGTTGAGCATCTCAGTCCTTTGCTGAGACCCACTAAGAATGTGCCTCTGCCTTCTATTACCAAATATCACTTCCCCCTGAACCACTTCAATCAACAGAATTATCTAATCCTTCCATCAGCCTTGGTAGTACCTCCTAAATTTATGTCACCTGCAAACCTCATTGCTAATTTTTAGTCTTAGTCACCATGACCATAATGAACCCATCCAACTTTGAAGTCAGATCTTTGAGTAGAAGGTTGGGTCTCTGTATGGCAAACAGGTATTGGACCACAGAGATTATTGCATTACAAAGGAGTAATGAAATAAAGGGCTTACCCATGTCCTGGGCTCACAGAAGGGCTCCAAGAGGAGTGGTCTCCAAATAGAGATCCTTTGTCCTAGGGAGTCAGCCCTTAAATGGGGTCTAGGAGGTCACTCAGGTGAAACTGTCTTCACCTGTGCCCCTGCAGCTGACTCAGCGCTCGCCTCAGGTGGTCAATCAGAGGTTCAGGCCGTGATTCAACAGTTCCCATACAGTCTCCATATACCCCTTCCAGCCCACATTTCTCCATGCATCTATACTTCTTTAGCAGCTGTGGTTTCAGAACTGCTTCTGAGCATCACCACAGGTAATGTTTCCTTTTCTGGTAATTCTATCTTCAACATGAACTGTTGCAAACTCACTTTGTCTGTTTGCATCTCCAGGACCCAAATCCATGGCTAACATCTCAGAAGTTCACAGAAAGTGAGACTGATTCAGTTCATGCATATCTCTTGTGTAAAGGAGTGCTGATTTTACAAAACAGAGCTAATAAGTTATTCTGAAACAATTCAGATTTGATAAATTATCTCGTAAATTACACACCACGCTTTTCTGGTCTTACCTCTTCTTGCCAAAAACCTCTGCGTAGTGTTGATGTCAAACTAACAGGCCTGCACTTGTCTGGATCACTCTTCATCCTCTTCCGGACAGATGAATTATGTTTGTTACGCTCTCTTTCTGAGGACTAACCATGATTTGCATAATTATACATTACACTTTATACATTGTCCCTACTTGACTTTCTGTTCTGTTCCCCCTGGTTTCTGTGGCTTAAGTACTATTTACTCTTGTTGTTTGATTTCCTATGTGAAATAGGTTCACGGCTCTTCTTACTTTATTTTTAGACTTTGCAATCTCTGAAATATACCTCTTTTCACTGCTCTCTCCCTTTTGAATTTTGAATTTTAAGTAACCGTGCCTTCTCTGCACTCAAATCCCAGAGCTGCTTAGTCAGACTCAATAATTCATATCTTTAGATTTTAAAGTTTGATTTTCTAAGCCTCCAAGCCTTTATTCCAGACCTGGTTTTGTCCATCTTGAAATGTGAAATGAGAAAAGACAGCTCATAACACTTTATTCAAATTTTACTACATTTAAACCCATACGGGAGCTAGGGCTAAAATGGTTTTATGCTTTCCCACTTTTGTGAAGAAATCCATCATCTAAAACATCCGAGCCAACATAAGTGGTAATTATCTTTCAATCCATTGCTGAAAGTTAAAGTCTCCCATAATTCCCATTATTGTTTAGGAGTCTAATGGCTGTAGAGAGACTAATTACTACTGGGAGGGAGTCAGGGCCAAAGGGCAGGCTGGCAAGACTGCCTTTCTCTCAAGCAACCCTCTTTGATTTGTATCAACCCACTCTTTTGCCGTGCCACAGCATTTCATTTCTCTACCTTCTGCTTCATGCTTCCTTGAAGCTTTATCTTATTCCGTCCATCTGCTCTGGTTTCCAGCCTGTTTCCAGAACTGTTTCAGTTCCGAAACATCATCTCAAAGTTTGCCCGGCAGTTGGGTCTTCTTCTCATTGCTCTGTCACTTCAGATAGATTGCATTGGATTCATTTTTTGCCACTGTCTCTTGCTGTGGTAGTCCAATATCTTCTCAGTCCGTACAATCAGACTTCAGTAGAAGCAACTGGGCCTTGTCCCGCCCCTGTATCATCCTGGAAACGAGCCATTCTCTCTGCTTAGAGAAGGGAATGGATTACCTTCACCTTTTTGCAAAAGCACTGCAGTCTTTTGTGATCTTCTCACTTTTATGATAGAAGCTTTTCCTTCCAATGAAGGGTAGACAGAATAATATGGTCAACAAATTAGAAACACGACAATGAAAATTTTATTTTGACACAGAATGGATACAAAAAAATGTTCCCCTTTTCCAGTGACAATTATGAAAAAAAAAGAAAAAAAAAACTAGCCTAAAATATAGAAATTGTGGCCATGGAATTAGAAGAAATATTATATTTCCAAAGCTAGAATGTTTTCCATTCACTCGGTTGAGCAGGCGGAGCACTGGAGACCCATGTGGGTTCGACTCACGGTTGATACCCGACATGACCTGTAGGAAGCTCTGCTTATCTCTGTCCCTCTGTTTCTCCTTCCATTCTGTCTTGTCTGTTCATATCATTAGCTCTCAAATTGCTCCTGATATGTGTATGCACAGCACCCAGCACAACTTTGTTCCAGGCTCCAGTGGGACCTTTAGGCATTACCATCCTACGAACAAATAACAATGATAGTGAGTGTAATTACAATCATCAAACCACTCCAGCTCTGCATCATTAGCCATGCCCTGAGCTAAATAACTTTTTAATCAGTCTGATATGTCATCTGTGGCTTTCTTCCCTGTCACTGGCAATCCAGCAAACTCTGCCCTTCATGTTTCTTGATTAGACAGAGGCTTTTCAATGGCAGGCGTCCATTTCTCTGTGCAGGAAGCAGTGAGACCTTTCATCTTTTCTCACACTGTTGCACCGTCGTGCTATGTATTAAGCTGATATCCAAGAATACTGACTCAGAGCACGTCTTCGGATACAAAACAGTAAAATATATATATATATATATAGTGCAAAGGACAAAGTATAGGAAATACTTTGTGCAGTAGCATAAGACAAACTCCAAAAAGCATTTATCCTCCCAACCTTCTTTCTTTCAGAGGGGCTGCAGTTAGCTCAGAGACTAGCATATTGGTAAAGTCCTCAGGGCAATAGTACTGGCCACAGAATAGCAAAGACCAGGGTGAGTGTGGGAGGCACATGCTCTTGATGACAGAAGGGGAAGTTAGAAGGTATTTCAGCCCACTGGGACACCATTGAAGGCTTCACACCAAGAAGGCAGGGGTGCCATCCTTTCAAGATATCCATTCCTTCTCCTCATTTCTCAGATGGCTCCATCCAGAATGGAGTTGTTTGTTGAGGGTTTAAAGATTGCAGCAATCCAGAAGGTTGGGGTATCTGCAGAACAGACTAGAAAAAATGTGAAACAGTCTATTTTATTCTGTGTGTGTTTAAGAGGAGTTTCTTTAGAGGTTCTTTTTTGGAAGAAGACCAAGAAAATCCACCTGGAAGCTACAGACAGTTCAAAGCCCTGTCACAGGAGACATCTGGAAGTATGGCATTTCCTATATTTTAAATTCATGTTTTGGACTGACAATATAATTAACATATTTTTAATATTTAATCAAGGACTATAAAAAAACAACACTGACTCCCTGAGAAAAGCTTTTTCCTATCTCTGCTACCCTATGGAAAAAAAGAAAAAAGCAAAACAGGAAACTTCGATTAGATTTCTTGCAGTATCTTGCAGTGAAACCAGTTATTAATCCAATGAATCATTTCCTTTACAGTATACCTATTTATTTTCCTCAACAGTCTTTTATGAAGAACCTTATCAGAAGCATTACAACAATCCAAGCAAATTACATGCACTTAGGTCGTCTTGCTCTTTGATTTTATTAACTTTTTCAGGTTAACAAGACATACTTTTCCCTTCAGAAACCATGATGGTTTGACACAATCAAGCTACACTGCATTCATCTAAATGCTGAATTATTTGATTCTTAATTAGACTGTTTCTCTGAGACCAGAGCTTCTGACTCTAGTGGGCAATTTTCTAATCTCCTCAGTAATTGTTATTAGTACGGATATAAGGACTGATGTAAAGCCCACTGCAAACATTGGAAAAACAGCCTCAGGAACCCATTAAAATCTGTGCAGAAATCTGGTTTCTGTATGATTCTTTGTGTAGACTGGATGACTGCTGTTAAGATGTTCTTCCCCTCCTTATCTCCAGCTGCTGCTTTTGTTAGCACACATCGTCCTGCAAAGTCATACAACGTATGACTTCCAAGTCATATTTTTCAATATAGATGGGGCTAGTGGGACTAAATTACCAAAGAAGATTGATGGACCAAACCCATGGCACACTCAACTGCCCCATGGCTGAGATCTGTCTTTTTCTATCCAGTGTTCTCTGATAGACTACATATCTTGCATAGGACATAAGGAGAGGAAGCAGCCAACGGCCATAGAAACAAAGCATAAAAAATAACTTCCAATAGTTGGACACTGAATAAGAGAATCATTAAGGTTGGAAAGATCACTAAGACTATCCAGTCCAACCATCAACTCATCATCACTATACCACTAAACCATGCCGCTCAGTGTGAATGCGACACTGGATTGGAGTTCTAAGGACTGCATCTAGGGATGTCTTTTCTGTTCACCACACAGCTGTGGGGATGGCTCCACTGGCTTTTTGTTGTTTTTTTCATGTTTTGCAATGATCTCTCAAGATGAACCCTCTGTTGGGCAGAAAAGAGGAGATGTGATCCAGAAACACATTAAGTACAAGGAGTACTTCATTCTTCCACCAGCTGGAAGCACTCGCTGTTCTCAGTTGAATTGGTTTTGAGAAGTGAGAAAGGCAGTATTTTCTGAAAGAATGGTCAGGCACTGGAATAGGCTGCCCAGGAGGGTGGTGGAGTCACCATCACTGGAGGTGTTCGAGGAATGTGGAGACGTGGCACTGAGGGACGTGGTCAGTGGGCAAATGCTGATGGAAGGTGGGTGGTTGGACTGGATGATCTCAGAGGTCTCTTCCAATCTTGATGATTCTGTGATTCTGTGATTGCTGGACCTGTGTTTTCTCCACCACTTTTCCTTTGTTTTATGCTCTTTAACTCCTGCCTATTTCTCAATTTTATGAGTTTTCTTTTTCCTTTTGTCTTCTCTCACCCAGCACTGACTTCATTGTTACTTGTGCATATCCAGACTAAGCAGCTTTCTCCATTCCCTCTATTTATTCCCTGTGTCTCGCCTCCCTTCCCTGCAGCTGGACAGCATTGCCTTGATCAGTGAAGTGGCAACATGTCCCTTACACCATAAACTGATGAAATTACGGCTATAGCTATGGAGCACAGCTGCAGACCAACAGCAGACCACCAATCACTCACATTTCTAAACTGCTTGTCGCAGTTCTTCAGTGTGTAGCTGTGATGCTGCCTAGAGCAATCTCATCTCTTAGGCATCCATCCATTTCTTCTCTTCCCAGACCCTCAAGGTATCCTAGTCAAACTTCCCCCCAGCATCTTGCCCCATCTGTCTGCCCCACATTCCTCTTTCCTCAGGGCCCATCTTTTCTTTTTAGCAATACTAGCTCCCACTGCTTGACTCCCTGCCTCCCAGTTGGCTACGACTGAACTACTTTAAAAAGAAAAGATATAAATAAAAGGCAGTGAATACCTAAAAATCTCAACAACAACAACAACAAACAAACAGGCATTTAAAAGAATAGATAGTTGATAAATGGAGTTGAGATCAGCATGGAGAAATCCACAGTTGCAATCAACAGAGTTGAGAAGTTTTCCAAGTACATTAGAAACAGAAATTCCGGTAATGACAGAGATCCAGTATGAGGTGGGTATTGCTTCACTGAGAAATAAAGATGCAAAAAGCAGGTATACGTATCTGTTTTGTTGTGTACTTGGGAAAAAAAAAAGATTAATGAACACTGTATGGTCAATTAGGTGATTTCTTTGATGTTGGTAAAGGGAATTGTAAGCATGTAATGGACTTTATTAGGGAAGTGATTTTGAATGATCAGCCTAGGGGGCAGAAAAATTTACAACATGTGATATCACTAAAATCAAAATGATATTTATGGATTTAAAGCCATTAGGCATTTCAAAGTCTACTTATCCAATAAAGAATGTGTTAGAGTTTCTGCTGAACGTAATGCATGGCTCTGTTCCAGGACCAGAGGTCCAGCATTACAGTTAAGACTGCTATGGGTGAAACACAAGTTGAAGTGATAATGATGTAATGGTGATAAGACCCTTACAGAAAGCAACATTTGGCAAAGAAAGCCTAGTAAAAACATTCTTTTTGATGTAGGAATACTTACATATCTGGTAAAACAGAGTGGGCACATACAGGGGAAACAGTTTTCCTCCCCTCCCAGGGTCAACTTTGCTCCGAGCACATCTCCCACCTGTTGTTATCTCTGCAGGTTATGCTCAATCCATTCACTGGGGAAATGTGCAGTAGAGGAGGGGGCTCCTCTCTGCCTCTCCTTTCCTCTTACATTTGCTCTGCTGTGGATCCACCACAAACTGCAGTCCTTGTCAAGAATATTCATCTATCCTGGTAAAAGTCCTCCAGATCTTGCAAGGAATATCTGCTCTACAATGAAGCACCTCCTTTTCCTCCTCCTATGACTCCGATGGTTCCCTCCACTGTTCCTCTTTTGGTTCTCCTTACACTATCTTCTGCCCTTTCTTAAACCTGTTTCGACAGAGGCACCCCACCTTAGCTTATGGTCCAATTTTGGTCTATGGTGAGCCTGTCACTGCGTCCAGCACAGGGCAGTCTCTGAAGTTTTCTCTCAGAGGGCGCTCCTGCATCGCCCCCTTGCTGCAAAAATGTTGATGCAAATACCCATTATGTCTGTCAAAACAAAGATTTGAAGATCAGAGTGGAAAAAGCATTTCTTTACATGCTTCTGCAATGCAGCCTCAGAATAATAGAATCATATAACATCCTGAGCAGGAAGGGACCACAGTTATCATCAAGTCCAGTGGGCACAGAGACCATAAGGGTGTTCTTGGGTCATCGGTTTGAGTGCCATTCACAATTTTTCCCAAGTCCAGTTTTTAGAATCATGGAATCATAAA
>PPHD01001776.1:0-40255 GCA_002909625.1 Bambusicola thoracicus
CTTTAATGTTATTCAGGTTATTGGTGTAAAACTAACTGGGAAGCTTTCTGGCTGGAGTTCTCCTAAAGATGTGATCCTGAAAGTGGCTGGCATCCTCACTGTTAAGGGTGGAACAGGTGCCATCATCGAATACCATGGGCCTGGTGTGGATTCGATCTCTTGCACTGGTAAGACAGCAAGAATCTCTTATCTGGAGCTGAGTTTTGTTGGAGGTGGGTGTTACTGTCTGCAGAATTTGGGAAGGGAATCATACAGAAAGTGTTACATACTCCCTCTTAGCCAGGCTGAGTGATTAATACACTGCACATTATCAGTCTGGTTCTCTGCAAACTGGCAGGGGTGTGGGTGGTGTAATGAGGTAGCACTCCATGAAAAAATGGCCTCTCTCCATTGAATCTTTTTGTGAAACACTGAACACTTAATTCTGAAGAATCCTGTAGGATGGTGTTGTCAGGATGCCAGTAAGGATGGCGGTGTTCTGCTGTGTGCTTGGAAGATAAAGATGTCCAGGCTGGTAAGGATGACATCTTCAGCTCAGCCTAAAATAAGCTGTGGACAGAGAGGCAGTGTTTGTGACATCTGCTAAAGAAAAACTTCTCCAAAAAGCAGAGCAAAGGGAAGACCAGAAAGCAGTGGTTTAACTTGGAGTCTTGCACTAGTCGACTGTGGGTCTTAGGTGCTGAATTGGAACGAGCAGATATTACAGTTGTCTGTTATGATAGTTGTCAGGACAAAAGTATGGGACGTGTCACTTCCTTTGGCTTGAAATGCTGCCGTCAAGCTGGACTTCTCCTCGCTGTTCATATGGCTTGGCTACAGTTTGGATAGTTTGGTTTTTACAAACTGAGAGCAATTTTAGATTTTTCTTCTCTTGAATCAGGGGAACATAAAACAGCATCTCCTACTGCTTCGTTGCTGTGTCCTTGAAAAGCACTGGGTGGTCCCAGTGCCACGAGTAAATGGTTTTTTATTGTACTCTATCACCAGAAGCTTTTACTCAACTCATCTGATTTCTCATATAGTTAAGTGCATTCTGGCTCTTCCAGTAAAGATAAATAAATAAGTTGCAAGGGAGAGACCGGACGCTCGTTGTGGGTAGCAGAGACACTGCTCACTGCTGTAAGTATATTTGGTGCTCAGTGCAGAGGGGGAGGAGTCCCTGTTAGACCTTCCAGGATCAAGAATCACTGTGGCTTTCAACTTCTTCTTTGTACCAAAGTCTGGTTGCAGACATAGTATTGATCAGAAACATTAGGGACTGAACCAGCCATTATGTAGTCAATGCATCCTGTCTGTGGTGGAGTTAGATTTTTATGCCTAATGAACCTTATCCCTCTTGGCTTTGCTGCCTTTTCTGTGGTTTGACCTTTGAAGAATTGGATGGTCTTGGACTTGGATCATTGACCTTGTGATCTTTTCTCCCATTCTTTTTCTAGGAATGGCAACAATCTGTAACATGGGGGCTGAAATCGGAGCTACCACCTCAGTCTTCCCTTACAACACCCGGATGAAGAAATACCTGGGCAAGACTGGGCGAGCTGGTAAGAGAGCTTGAGAATTGAAGTGGGTAGAAGCATGGATTTGAGTGAAGGTGTATTCTGGGGGCAGCACCTTCCTACAGTTTTGTCTGCTGTTACTTCTGACCTTGCATGTACAGGAATGGGGTCTGTAGATTAAATGCCCGGGGAGATATTTTGCAGACCCTGTGTTCAGTTGTTCCAGTCTTCTTTTCCCTTGCATTTGCTGCAGTTTTTCAGATCTCCCTTCTTTCTCATTCCAGACATAGCTGCACTGGCAGATGAGTTCCAGCAATACTTGGTGCCAGATGCTGGTTGTCAGTATGACCAGGTGATAGAAATCAACCTCAGTGAGGTAAGGCTTTCTTCCTGCTTGCCATCGTGGATGCTGTGATGTGACTATTTGTGTGAATGAGGACTGTACTGGGAGTTGTATGCAACACCCCTGGCTATCCTAGAACAACACTCAGATCTGCTCCACTGACAGCTTCTGCTCAGGTGTTTGTGTAGGTGAATCCTAAACAGCTTCTATATAGAGCTATGAAAGGAATTTATTTGCTGCTGCCTGAGGTTTTTTCTTGGCTACTGTAATTTCTGACTTTGTCGCTGTTTCTTAAAGCTGAAGCCACATATCAATGGACCTTTCACACCAGACCTGGCGCACCCTGTGTCAGATGTTGGTGCTGTGGCAGAAAAGGAGGGCTGGCCTGTTGATATCAGAGTTGGTGGGTAGCATTCATTCTTTTGTCTACATCTTTGTGGCATGAATGTTGCTGTTTTGGCATAAGTGGTTGGTCGTGTAGCTTGCGATCCAGTCCCTTAATTACTGCTCAGTAATTACTGCTCCTTTGACTTTGGGTTAGTGTCATATCTTCAAAGGTATATGAACTTTCTGGGAAGTGTAGTCTCTTCCCATCCTATACACGTGGCCTAGCTCTGGGATAGCTGGAGAGATTTTAGTCTCAAGAAGCAGGCAAGTTTTTCCCCTTGTTGGGAACTTTGAAACACTTGGGTAGACAGTACTGTTACTTGTTGAATAATACTTTTGGTCAAATCCATGCAACAGGCTTTGAACAAAGATCTGTTAGGAGCAGGATTGTGAGTTCTCCCTGCAATTGGCTGTTGAGCTCTCAGGACCTAGGAGAGTTAATACTTGTTGTCCTAAAGAGCAGGCTTGGATACCTGCACGTTTGTAGGATGGTAGCCCGTTGGCTGGCTTCTCTTGGGATGTTTCAGGTGGGAATGAAAAGAATGCAAATACATTGTAAAGGCCACACTGCAGGTGGGAGACTTGTTATTCACTGTTGTTACAAATAACTTGAAGTAACTTGAAGAGTTACTCTACTGGTTAGCACTAGAGGACTGTCAGTGCAGCACGGTGCGTCCTCATGTGGTGTTTGTACCATAACAAAGGATGCTTTATCTGAGGACTACAGAATGTCTGTACCAAAACTGAATGGTACCTTGGGGTCTAGCCAAGAAAACTGAGGTGAGCTAGTTGGGTGTGTAAATTTCTCAGAAGGAAAAAAAATGTCAGTGGGTTCTTTGGCTAGCAAAAAAAAAAGTGTATGCTGAGAGGGCTGGAAAACTTAAAATTCAATTTGAATGGTGAGGCACCCACCACTTTTTGTCGTTTCTTCAGTTTCTTTTCATCTTGATTTGTAGCCCTTTCTGTATCTCTGGATGAATACCTCTGTGTAGTAATCTGTCTAACCAAAGTGCAAGTAGGTGCCACTCTGACCTTGTAAAACAATAACTAGACTAGTGGCCAGGTAGTGTGTTCTGACTTAGCAGCTCCACAACCTGACAAAGGATTGCTTGTGACCACAGGATCTTGCTGGGAGGTTTGGCAGTGTTAGCACCTGAAACGCTGTCGGATTCCTTGTTGGTGGAATAGGTTGTCCCTCACGTTTTCTGCTGAGAGGTGGTCAGGGAGGAGCATCTTGGAACCATGGCTGCAGTAACCACCTTCCTGTCTCTGTCTGTCAAACCCCATAGGCCTGATTGGCAGCTGCACCAACTCCAGCTATGAGGACATGGGACGCTCTGCAGCAGTGGCAAAGCAGGCACTGGCGCATGGGTTGAAGTGCAAATCAAAGTTCACAATCACACCAGGCTCAGAGCAGATCCGTGCCACCATTGAAAGGGACGGTTACGTGAGTATGACCACTCTTTACACTTCCAAACAATACATGTTCAACTTTTCCAGACAATACTCAGGAGCCTGGAGTGGCTGTCACTAGAGGTACAATTACTAATGTAGTAGCCAGCCTTGTGCTGCTATGCCCCCAGGTCCTGATGTTACCTAGACAGTGTTTTGACTGGATACGTTGATCTATTTTCTCATTTAAGAACAGTTTGGCATGGGGAGAAAAATATAACAATTTGTTAATTGGTTCTTATATTTAGTAAATGTTGGATAATGTCACAGCTTGGGGACCAACTACATGAGTCCTTACATGGACTTCTTCAAAAGCTGCCCTCTTGATTGAGTCCTGTTCTGAATGCACTGAGTAGGAACATTCTTGCCTGCACTTCTACCAAATCAATCCTTACGCTGACAGGAATTATGCAGAAAATTAATCAGACCAGCTGCTGCTCTCGGTCAAATATCTGAGTAGCTGGATTGTTCCATTTAAAATAGGTAGAGATTGGAAACTTGATGGTAAAACCTTCCTGTGCTTTTCCAAGTGTTAACTTAGAGTTTACTGGGATCAAACTCCATGTATTCATAAAAGACACTCAAAACTTGGGAGTGAAACAAGAAGCGGAATGCTTGTGGGTTGGTGCTTTGTGAGTGTTCTCTTTCTCTGAAAGAGCAACACTAGAAATGTATTCCAGACTTCTTCCTGGTAATGATATTATTGTCTGTCCCCAGGCGCAAATCCTGCGAGACGTTGGAGGGCTGATTCTTGCCAATGCCTGTGGGCCGTGCATTGGGCAGTGGGACAGGTAAAGGGAAAGATGGACCTCTCTCTAGCTTTGTATCTTTTAGCTCTTAAAGCGCTCTGTGAAGCCAAATTTGATTATAAATTCCACACACCAGGAATTAAACACACCCTAGCCATTTGACACAGCTGCATGATGTGCACTGGAGGAGGAGAAATGAAAGACTGTGGATTTAAGCTGAGCCTTTAGACGAATGAAGCTGCAAAAAGACCACACGTGGCCACGTCTGTAGGTTTTTGATAGCAGACAAAAATGGAGAGAGAGACTAGTCATCTTTGAGAAGATGGGCTGCAGTTTGCTTGGTTCTTTTAAAATAGGATAAGTTAATGGTCTGGCTTCAATCACTGGAGTGGCAGGGAGGAAAATTCCTGATGGGAGACACACGCTTTGTCCTTGCTAATGGTGAGGTGTCCAAAGGTACATATTCTAGTAGATAATTGTTGAGACAGTTCAACAGTGCACAACATGGTCTATGAAAACTACTTTGGGAATCAGTGTCTGACTTGGCTTTTCACTGTCCTTGGTTTTGAGTCTGTATTACGGGAGGAAAACATGTCTGGGCACTAATTAACATTTCTCAAAGACAGTGACTGATACTGAAGTCAAGACTGGGGATTTTAACAGCAAGACATCTAGAAATAACATTCCCATTGGATCTGAGAAGTGTGTTTCCTTCTTTTACAGGAAGGACATAAAGAAAGGAGAGAAAAACACAATAGTTACGTCTTACAACCGGAATTTCACAGGTCGCAATGATGCCAACCCAGAGACTCACGCGTTTGTGACCTCCCCAGAGGTAAGAGACAGCCACAGAGAGCCCATGGGGTAGTTCAGTGTCTTGGGAGCTCGTTCTGCTCTCTTAAGAAGGAGACACAGCGTAGTTTGGTGTGTAGCTATGAGAGCTTTCTGACTGCTATCTTTTTTAGGCATAGGATTTTCAAGTGAAGAGATGAGAGGAAAACTGTGCCTTTTAATTGTCATTTTCCTTTCAGATTGTCACAGCCCTGTCCATTGCTGGCACTCTAAAATTTAACCCCGAGACAGATTTCCTGACAGGAGCAGATGGGAAGAAGTTTAAACTAGAAGCACCTGATGCAGATGAGCTGCCTAGGCTGGTAACTGCTTGGTCTGGGGAGGGAAGGCCTGTCACCGTTTGTTCTTTATGTGTAGTAGGGGAGCTTCCATGCACTGACCTCTTCCTTAATGTTAAGGCTGTAATTGGTGCAGTTGCCATTATTGTCTTGTTCTCCTCAAGTGATGTTAGGGTTGGCTGAGACTGATGTTTTTCCTTTTGTCTTTGGAAGGATTTTGACCCAGGCCAGGACACATATCAGTACCCTCCCAAGGATGGCAGTGGGCAGCATGTGGATGTGAGCCCCACCAGCCAGCGCCTCCAGCTTCTTGAGCCCTTTGATAAGTGGGATGGCAAGGATCTAGAAGACATGCTGATCCTCATCAAGGTCAGGAGCAAAGAGGGGAACACCAGCTGTGGCAGGGCTGCTGAACAGGGATTTGCACGTCAGTTACTAGAAGCTTTTGATGTGCCTTGAGCTGTCTGAGATTCTTCCCCTAGAGCTGCATGATTATGGGAAGTGAAACAAGGGTCTTCCTTCTCTTGGGCTGATGTTTCCTTCCAATACTACATTTAATGTAACTAGAGACTTTTCTGCATGGGGCTAGTTGTTAGCTAATCTCACGAAAAACAAAGTTTGTTACTCTGTGGAATGTGATCCCACCCGTGCCATGCAGTCCGGAGAATCTTTCCCAGTTATAACCATTCATCAGCATCTCTAATACCTGACAGTTCTAAGAGGTATTTTGTCTGAAATTAGGTTGTTAGAATCTTCTCATCCATCAGTAGTTGTGTTGTCTTACAGGAAGAGAAACTCTTATTTCATAATAATTAAACACTACATTTCAGTCTCTTAAGGAAGACATGACTCCCTCTCTGTGGTGAGTTCACAAAGTGAAAGTTTCAGTTAACACAGTGATAGGTGCAGAAATACAGTCCCTTAGGAATTGTCCTTCAGGAGCATTGTTGGTTCTCAGTGGCAGAGCCTCAGGTATTCCCAAGAGCCACGCTTCCATGCTGAACTGTTCTTGTTTGACGCACACAATTCCTTTGGAAACATCGTGGGACTACCAGTAGGAAAGCTGTTCTCTCTCTTGGGAATTCTGCTCCAACACACTGAGAAGGCCTGTGTACAGACTGGAAACTCAGAGGGAACGCTTAGCGTCTTGCTGAGCTTTTCCAGCAGAGAGGCTGAGCTGTAACAGGAAGAACAGTTGTTTTTGCTATTTGAACATGCTGCTGAGGGAAGTGAGGACATGGCACAAGATGTTGTGGCGAACCTCATTTTTGTACTTCTGCCCTTTGGAACGGGGATCTTGTTTCTAATCAAAGCATGCAGAATGACCACTGCATTCTGCTTTGGTGTGCCTTGATTGTATAACAGATGCAGTTGTCTTGGGTTTGTGCTTTTAAAAAGAGATGTGAAGATTCTTCAGAATAAAAAGCGTGAGGAAGCATTAAGTCCTGATCCATCCTAATACACTCATCTCTTCTACTACCCCTTAGGTAAAAGGGAAATGCACCACTGACCATATTTCTGCTGCTGGACCATGGCTCAAATTCCGTGGCCATTTGGACAACATCTCCAACAACCTGCTCATTGGCGCTATCAACATTGAAAATGGCAAAGCCAACTCTGTGAGGAATGCACTAACCCAGGAATTTGGGCCTGTCCCAGACACAGCCCGTTACTATAAGGTGGGACTTTCTCCTGATGCGTGTGTTTTAAGAGGATGTTTGCACTCTCTGTGGTCTGTGCCAAGACCGAGGGCCTCACCCTATGACTAGTCTAACGTTGAAATAAATATCTTGACCCCTTTGTTCTTTAAAACTTGGGTTGGAACTTCAAGAAATGGCCTTTCACTCTCTGAACAGCTTGGCAGTGATCTCAGGTGGGATCCTCTGGTAGACTGAAGTTCAAGCTGGAAGTATGACTTCCAAAAAGTAGAGCAGGGATCACAGCCAGTGTGAGTGCTGCCTCAGCACAAGACTGTGTAAAGAAACATGGCGACAAGGATTTGCTCTGGATCCCAAAAGCAATCCTCTTCAGTCCTTGTTAGCCAGTGACAGCAATGCCTAACTGCTCTGAAGCTTAGTTCCTCTCTTTCTGTCCTTCCTTAGAACCAAAGGGAGCCTTCTGGTAGAACATATTATAGCACAGCAGTGTCAGTAGTGTTGCAATGAAATTAGATGGATTGGGGTTGTACTTATTGTAAATTCCTCATTTGAGTGGCTGCAGAATTCTAAATCTTTTTCTTTTATCACAGAAAATGGGTGTCAAATGGGCGGTTATTGGGGATGAAAACTATGGTGAGGGATCAAGCCGAGAGCACGCAGCCTTGGAGCCACGTCACTTAGGGGGCAGGGTCATCATCACCAAGAGCTTTGCCAGGATCCACGGTAAGCTCCACTTCCCCTGTAGTGTATATAAACAGGATGTTTGGTTTGGGTGGAAGAGATGTTTACCTTGCCTCAGGGCTCAATGCCTATGGAAAGGAACTCTATCTGCTGACAGATTGCATGGTCTCATGTCAGGAATGCTGTTACGTATCTGGTTTGATATGGCACAAACAGTGGATATGCTCGTTTTGCTCCTGGATTCGTAATTACTGATGAACTCCTACTCAGAGAAACACTGAGCAGCCACGAAGTAATCCTGATCCCCTGCAGTGAGTTGATTCAGTGGTTTGTTTTCTGCAGAAACCAACCTGAAGAAGCAAGGTCTGCTGCCTCTTACTTTTGCGGATCCAGCAGACTACAACAAGATTCATCCTGTGGACAAGCTGAGCATCGTGGGGCTGGCTGACTTTGCTCCTGGAAAGGTACCTGCTTGTCCTGTCATTGCACTCGGGGTCACGGATGAGCCGCTGGTGGGGAACAGTGTGGAGCTGTGTGCGAGGGCCTGAGGCAGCATAGGCAGCGATGGCCCCGCAACCTTCCAGCCAGAGGGGATGCTGCACACCAGCAGTGGGGGCTAGAGAGCTGGGGGGAATCAGACCACCTTACCCTGACCTGTTAAGAGAAACCCCTCTAGGATATTTTCAGTTCAGACTCAGTGCCTTAGGCAGGAAAGTGGTCCCTAGAAGGAACTTTAGCCACACTTCCTATGCTAAGACCACCCCTGTTTTCAGCTCCCTAGAAACAAGCAGGGATTTTCCTGTGAGAAGCTTGAGCTAACTCGTTCCTTTGAAAAAGAAGGGAGAAAATAAGAACCACCATCTTTTTCCTTTAGCCTCTGAAATGCATCATCAAGCATCCCAATGGGAGCCAAGAAACAATCATGTTGAACCACACCTTCAACGAGTCACAGATCGAGTGGTTCCAGGCTGGCAGTGCCCTGAACAGAATGAAGGAACTGCAGCAGAAATCAAGCTAAGTGCGCACAATGCCCCCGGTGGACTCGATTCAGCTCTGGCATTTTCATGAAAGTGCAATTCCATGCCTACTGTTGGAATAAACGTCTGATCAAATGTAACCATAGCTTCCTTTTTGTTATGGCACTTCCTCTTCACTGACACTATGAAAAGGGAGTGCAGCTAGGCTTACTTTTGTCTTTTAAATTCCCCAGCTCCCTTTTTCTATTTTGGCTCGATTTCAGTTGTCCCACAGTTATTTATATTTGGAAATAACCAGCTAAAGTGGGTTTGTCTGCTCAGTTGGTTGTTTTTTTTTGCCCATTCACTTTACTGATGGCTAAAGACTTAAAGTGGAAATAAAGACTGTGACCATCTCTTCTGCCTCGTGTTACTGTATTCGTAATCCTGCTCTTCAGCCCCTTTCCCCTCACTGTTTCTGGGAGGGTGGGAAAGAACTTGGAGAAACACGCTACCTGCCTGCTTGGTGTTGCTATGCAAAGACCATGTTTTGGTTTGGGTTTTACACTACGGTAAGAACAAACTTATAAGAACTAAGTCATTTATGCGTTATGTGCAAGAGTGATGCTGAGGATGATTTCGTGAGAACGCTCTATGAAGCAATGAAGCTACTCTTTGGTGCACTGCTGGGGGCTCTGAGCTGGTGAAACGTGAGCTGAGCACAACAGCTACCTGGGACGCTTTCTCTGGAGCGAGCAGTGTGGAGGTATCTTTGGCTGTTGAGCTCCTAACCTGCATCACACAAATTCTGACCTCTTAAAATGGACGGGGATTTTCCCTCATGTCTAGCAGACTGCATGTTCGAGCACCGCTGCTGCTCAGCCAGCATTCAGTAAGCTGACTGACTGAGCAGATGGACCTCAGTTACTATGTGAACCTACACAACTCTAGGCTCCCTTTTAATTAGAGCAATGCACCAGGAATAACAGTTCAGAATTAAGGGGCTATAACTACACCGCAGGGAGGGTGCTGGTGACTCAGGCTTTGTTTTCACAGTTGGAGGTTAGCAGCTCCACTATCCCAGGGAATTATGGCCCCTTCCTGCCAAACGTGGCAGGCTTTGTAATTATGTACAGCATCACCCTCTTGGCATTGGGCCCTGCATAGATTTTACTTGCCGTTTTGTTCCCCTCTTTCCTTTCATTGCTGTCAGAGAGGGTGATGGCAATTGTTTGCTATTGGCTGTTAGAGCACAGCAAAGCATTAGTCTCGACACTCAACACTGTCTGCCTTGAAATACAAGTAGCTAGACTGCAGGAGGCAGTTTTTTTCTTCCTGTGAGGCAGGAAGCTCATCGTTTCTCTAGAAACTGTACAGGAAGGCAGGCTGTGTGCCTTTTACTGTTTATTCCAATTCTGGTATTAACACGCTCCCACAGACATAATTAACTGGCTCAAACACAGGTCCATTTCAGTTCTTAAATATGTCTTTTCAGTCAAGCTCCAGCAAAGTTTAGCTCATTCTCAATACAGCCCACCTAGTACAGTATTTCTGTTCACCGCAATAAGCAGCCCTTCCTTTTCCACGGTCGTCGTCTTCACAGAGCCCGTTACTTGTTAGTAAACAACCTTTGTTCCAGTTCTCTTTGGCTGTTTTCATCCATGTGTTAAGTTCCCATTCTCAGCAGAACGTTACCACTGCTTCCTTTGCCCTCCCAGCAGAAGGATTTTCCAGATCTCAGTAGCACACCTCTGAGCTCCAGTCTTTTGCTGTTTCTTCTCCAGTTCCCGTCAGAACTGCAGGTTTCTGCCCCTCTAAAATCAAGCTGTCAGGCCAAGGAAACAATACATCTAGACAGCCATTCTCTCCCACTTTCACTCACTTGAAGTCAACTCCCTTCTTAATTCAGGCGAGTGAAGACCTCCCCGGTTTTCCCTCCAGGGCAGGAGACAAAAGCTCCAGCTGGGTTTGTTGCTGCTGGGCTCAAGGCTTTTTGTCCCTGTAAATTCACTTCTACAGATCAGTGAAGACATTTCTTGAAAGCAACTGTCTTGATCTGGCAGGTTGGAAGCTGAAGGGGAAACAGAGAATGGCAGGTCTAATTTCTCATTCAGCTTCAAAGGAGCAATGAGCACCAGCAGGATCCCGTAATCCCCCAAACATCCACTGGAAAGACTTTCTGCGGAGCTGGCACTGATTGCAGCTAGCTGTTTGTCCACCACGACAGGAGTCCCAGGCCTGGTTCACTGATTGATCCCTGCTCACACAGAAGAGAGAGCATGCAATTGTGAACTGCATAGAGAACGCAGGAGTAAATGCAAAAAATATACATAAAATCTCTCCCCCTTGTGTTACAGATAAGGCATTCCCTCCTTCTCCTAGCTGATCCTAGCCCAAACTTCTCAACATCTTGTCAGCACTACACAAAACTCTCAACGCTTCAAAAATCAGCCAGTTGCCCACACCATCCTGACCGTGCCGACTGCCCCAACTTTCTCCTGCTGTTAGAAAATAGCTCGTATGGGTTTGGATCCATCTTTCTACGGCATTGTACTCAGGGAGGTCTTGTGCCAAAATACAGCACGGGAAAGACCGCTGTGCTGCTGCGTAAACCTTGGTGTGGTTTTCCCAGCTCTGTATTCCGTGTATGCTCATTCCTATCTGCAGGTCTTCAATCTCCAGTCTGTTCTCCTTCAGCCTGCCAGATGGGAGCTCTACCAGCCACAGTGTGTTCTAGCAAAAATACAGCAAACACAAAGCAACCTCTCTCTTTCTTCCCCTATAACTCTCCTTTGATTTTGTGACTGTCTTTGTTTCAAGGTCAGCTTAAAGCAACCAATTCCTTTGGAAAGGGATGCTATTTTAAGAATAAAATTAACCACAGACTATAGGAATTATGCACATGGTTACCACAAGAGTGTAGGGCGCTTCTTTCTTCTGGACTTCTTCTGTGGCATTTGAAGTGGAGGCCTCTGCAGAGCTTGGACCCGTTGGTGATGTGTCAACAAAAGTTTCGTCCACAACTCGGAAGCGGATCTCCTCCCCGATGTCCATGTAGAGGTCGTGGGCCCCTTCTTCTGTCTCATATTCCCATACCCACACTTGCTCTGCTTCATCGCTGGCCACGCCAAGGGCTAAGGAAGGAAATGGCATTTCACCCGGCAGATCACTTTCTTACAGCTCTGAGAATCCTCTTGATTCAGAGCCTTTTACAATCATCTCTCTAACTCCAACACGCTGTCCTACGTCACTGCCTGCACATTCCAGGACCGTGGCCTTGTTTCTGATTTTCCTGCTTCCAGGTGTATGTTGTTACTCCCCCCGGCCCCCACCTCCAAAACAAAGCAACCCCTCAAGCTCCTACAAGTAAGGACATTAGACACCGTGTATCTACACATGTAGCAAACCCCGCATTCTATCTCCAGCAGCACCAAAGTCTAGAGGCAGGGATTAATGGTGCGGCTGTTTGAGGGACACTGCTATTCATTTTCATCAGCTGGCACAATGATCCTGCAAAACCTAATAAGCGTGAGGCCTGCCTAGCTGTGATAACAGTCTGTGGGACTTGCCCGACACAACAGCTTAGCTTCTGCCACTGAGCACCTTCATTGTTGCGGCAGTAAATGCCTGCTGGGCCAGCACTGCACAATCTTTTGAAATGAAGTACTAAAGTTATCAAAGGTGATCAAAGGATACAACTTTGCTGGCTGCTGCAGGGATTCTGGTGGGATGACAATATCATCAAAGAATCCAATAGAAACTGTGGAGAAAAGAATCTGATTAAGACTGAAACCATTCCTCACAAATGATGTACCCCAGCAATTCCTGAAGTGCGATTCTAGATTCATTTTCCTTCCTCTTTCAGGAAGGACGTCCGAGATTACGCAGGAATTATTCTTCGAGTCACAATGCTCCGTTTCAGTCAGCAGCGAAGCAACCGCCCAGCTGAAGTACGTACAGCAACAGAGGGCACACTCTCCACGTCCACAAGGAAAGGAAAAGACTGCCTGGAGCAGGACTGGAAGTGTTGGCATTGCAATAAATGAGTCAGATGCTATGGAGGTCTGTGACAGGAAAGAGCTTAGAAATCGCAGACCTAACTGTACACTGCTTCTTATTTAACGTGTTAGACCAATATTCCTACAATAACAGAAGGCAACCCATAAGCTATGTACCTCATGAAGTATGTGGCTGATCATCTTTCTTATGAAAGATGTTTCCCAGCCACGTCTTCAGGTACAGGAATTAACTGCAAATATTCAAGAAACTACAGCAATATATATCAGACCAACAGAATCTGACAGTGCCACCTTAAAAGAAAACCACCAAAAGTTCTGTCAACTGAAGCAAGAAAACAAATTCAGTCTAGCTCCAGATGGGCTTGCCTATTCTTCTTGGGCATGCACATGAGTGACAAAGGGAAAGGGGAGAGCAGACAAAACCACGGAATGCAGGGGAAGCTGCCAGGCTTAAGCTACCCATCAGCCTCAGGCTGGAGCAGGGCTGGGGGCAGTACCAGCCTTCAAGCTGCTCACACACAGCATGACAGTGCCTGAAAGCACAGTATCCCCAAGTGCACTGCAGCTCTTGCGTCCCTAATGTTAGGAGATGCAGTTTACCGTGAACGCCATCCTGACTGCAGCTTTTAATCTCTCCAACCAGAATCTCATCCAGGAAGGGATGGAAGACCACGTAGCGGAAATGCACTTGAAAGAAAGCACATCGTTAACGTTATATCCATGTGAGTGAACCATACTCCTTCCACAGGGTGGCAGCCACTAAAACAAAATCCCACATCCTATACGCCCTCTAAAATGCTGCATCCTGCGTGCTTTACAGCTTCCTTACAGGTACTGGTGAGTTCAGGAGAACGGGAATCAGAGTTATGATTCCTGTTTCGTATGACTTATGGCAGCAGCTGATCAGCAGTTTCCCGTTCTCTGCTCTTCAATATTGCAAGAACTGAAGTTCACAGGATAAAACTGTAAAATAAGCGGGGCCTCTGATTCAGTTACAAAGCAAGCATTCCTTGGAGACCAAGAATGTCAGCTGAAATGTTGTTCTCCTGCCATACTTCTGCTCCATTTATCTTTGACTGCAATGATGTATTTTCTTCAAATGAAATTATATGGTAAACAGTATTATCAGAGTAAGGTTCTCTGCCATAATCTTATTTAACCCAAGTGAAAAAATCTAGTTATGCTGCTAACTAAGAATTTTGCATTTATAATGATACGGAAGCCATACTAAGACAACTCCAGCAAAATAATGCTTAAAAGCTGTTCAACATCATTTTTACTGTTCATACCCAGTGCTGCTCTTCTATATAAAACCAGGCACTAGATTGGAGAAGGAGTAATAAATCCTGCTGCCTGGTAGCAAGTGCTATCCCAGCTTCTGAAAACAGGAGGTTTCTCTGCAGACTCAGAGAACATACTCAACATATTCTCTTGCTTTAGTTCAAGGAGGTTTGATTAAGGAAGCAAATGGAAACTAAAGCAAGCAGGAAAGCCTGCCATCCTGCTCAGTATTAGAGAAGCTTTTATTTGTAGGGAATGAGCTCTACTGGCATTAAAAATTATATCCGGCGTGCCACGTGCAGTCAGTCCAGTCCCCTTCTAACAGGGTTACTTCATTTATCAAGCATTTATGCATTTACTTACAGCTTTTGTTCAGATTTGCCAAAGCTCAAAAGTGACGAATCATTATTCCCTCCCCCAAAAAAGTCATCTAAAATCCTAAAATGTATGCTGAACCAGATCTGTCTCAGTCTCAAAGACAGATGCTGCAAAGCTTCCAGCTAAGAAAACAGCATCAACTGTTGTGTGAATGTTATATTTAGAAACGTTTCAACATTCCAGGCAGGCAAAATAAGCTTCAAAAAGACAAAATAACAACGGACAAACACAGAACAATTAGTATAAATTATTTTCCATTTGGAGATCTTCGAGCTTTCTAAGCTAAATTAACCCCCTCCTTATCCAAGACCCGTGTGGCTATAACTGTAGGGCAGAGATGGACTGCTAGAGCAGGAAGATGGCACCGCCTACTTAAATATGTATTTCTAACCACAGAAGCGCAATGGAAAGGGACTTCTGCCATGATCCTCTCTCTCTCCTAAGGGGAACAGTGAAGGCTGCTGACTTCAGCAAGTCCCTTTAAACTTAATTTACCTAACAATGGGAACTTAGTGGACACTTGCAGACCACTGACCTTCTGTAGCCGCCAGAACTCAGAACATACCTTTAGTATGCGACGCACCATCCCCAGGGAATATGTATGAATCTTCCAGTTTTGTAATATCATACAGACAGATGCAGAGACCAACATTGTATACGACCTGTTCAAATTAAAAAGTAATAAAAAAGGCAGTAAATCAATTACCAGGTTAACTCCCTTCGAGTTTATACAAAGTGCATAGCTTTTAGAAAGAAGGCAACAGAAGTGGGCAGGATGGGAGAGAGGCTGCTTATGTGCACTCCTCCAACGACAAGCGCACTGCATTTCAGAGGTACCCATATCTTCCTCAAGTGTTATCAGAGTCTGTGTTCTTACTGGCACTAGAAGGAGCATTGCTATAAACAGAAATCATTGGGATAATTGTCAGTAATGAAAAATCTGACCTGCCGCAACACTAAAGCTGTGAAAGAACACGTATCAATTCAGCAGACCCACATCTTGTCCAAAAGCCAAAGGCACTTCCTGCCAGCATCCTCAGAAGTTTCTAAGCTTGTCTTTGTCTGAAATTATAATAGCTCTGGGCAGAGATAAGGAGAACTCCCAATTTCTCTGCCACTTCACAGCCTACAAAATCTGTGCCACCTACCCACTGTCAGTGGATAAAAGATTGTTAGGTTTTTATTCTAACCTACCTGTATAACCTGCTTCCTCGATCTCTTCGGGCTGCTCTCCCAGAGCCCCCATCACACTGCCAAGCTGCACTCTGAGTTCTGCGCCCCCTGAAAGCTGTGTGCCCATCAGCCTCATGGGCTGCACAGGGACTCTGTGACACAACGCTTTCATATACACCTCACTAAAGGGGAAGACTGTGCCACCACATTGTACCCAGTACAAAGCAAGTCAGGTACCACCACTTCCATCCCTCTTTCAGTATTTTTGTTGTATTTACACTGGTCTGGTTTGCATGTGTGTTTTTTCAAATGGCACTTTGTATTGCTGCCCCACATATAAGATGGCAGCGACGCTCTCTCTTCTTCCATGCCCCTCAGCACTTTCTCTACAGCATAAAGAATAGAAGATTCCTGTGGAATGGCACATGGCCTCCTCTTTTTTTCCTCTTTGTTTGGGGTTGGCCTTCACACCTAAATTGTTCTGATGCACGTGTCGTTAAGCACAAACACAGAAATGCTCTGCTACATGGTGATGCTGTAATGCTTACACCACCCTATACATTACCTTATTGGCCAATTTCTTGTTCAGCTCCTCAGCAATGGACTCATTCAGTTTCCTCTCAAACTGCCAGGGAGGAATCCTCACCGTGTCAGTCATCTCCACCAGGACAAACATGGCGGCCTCTGGGGAGACAGGGAGAGAGCACAACCGTGCAGGGGCCACCTGAGTAACAAACATTCAGCCCGGGCGTTGCCCGAGGCGCGGCGGGGCAGCACTCTGAGTCTTCTGGAGGTTGTGAGGGGCAAAGTAAGGGGACAAGTGGGATTAGAAACCAGCTAGGCAGCGCTCGGCCTCCCCACGACCCCACAGCCTCTCCAGAGCAGGCCCCTGACCGCGTGAGCCCGGAGCAGACAGCAGCAAGCCCGCTGAAGCAGCAACGACCCCACACCGCCTCAAACCCACCTGACACACACACACACCGAACTCCGCGGCGCGCTGCCCGTGCTCACGGCGACTTCCGGTTTCGGAGCCAATCGCCTACGGGAAGCGGAGGAGACGGATTCTGATTGACGTGTGGTCGGACCTACCGCACGGCTCTGTGCGGTGTGGAGGCCCCGCCCCTGGCTCCGGCGCGAGGCCCGCCTCAGGCGGGGGCGGCCATTTTGTCCTCCTGCGAGCGGGGTAGTTGCTGTCTGTTACTGAGACGCCCCGTTCCCCGGAGGGCCTAGTTTCGTTAAATAAAACGTGAGTCCGTGGAAGATTCTCCGCAGCTGCCCGCCTCGTGAGAGGGGTTGTGGAAAACAAGGGGCTGTGCCCGTGCTGAGATGTGTCCTGAGACATGGAAGGAGCTGCCTGCAGTGTGCTTAAAAAAAGACTGAGGAAAACTAACTTGTCTGTGGCTGACAGGCAAAACTGTGCTGTCAGCACCGCGGCTTTGATGCCAACACGACGGGTGTCACCCCCCGCACCCTGTGGCAGTGTGTAGCGGGCGGTAATGAGTGCTCAGGATAAGAAATCGTTAAATGTTGAGCTGTCTTGGAGCGGGAAGGGGAAAATGAGGCCACAAATACCGCACCTTGGCCTCATTAACAAGAGATCTGTCGTGGCTAAGGAGTTTCTGATCTGTTTGAAATTATTCCTGCTTCACCAGGGTGTCTTTTTTTGTGATTATTAAATGGCCGCTCTGCACAGGTTTGGAGTGTTGGCATTAAGCAGGAGATGGAGGATCCAGTTTTCCTTCCCAGGTCCCTGGGAGGAGTAGTGTTAGTCTCAGCAGCGAGCTCTGCACACACCACTGTTGGGACACCTCACCTCAAATCCACCCCAGCCTACTTCAGGTGCTGTACAAAGAACCTTTCCCTTCTCTGTGGCGGTGGCTGTGCTAATCTGGGTACAGCACAGTTCTGCTGGCATGCTCACCGCATCCCTCGCTGTTCTGTCCTGGCCCCATGCAGGTTGGATGATGCTGGGGCTGACCTTTAGCTGCAGGTTTTGCAGGTCGCTGTAGCTGCCTTTTCAGAAGGTGCAGTGGTTCCTCAGTGTGTCCCTCTTCTGACAGCAGGGGAAGAAATAGCCTTGGTATCACACCAGGAGGCAGAAGTTAGGTCATGTGTTGATACTAGCAAGGTGATCACTCTGGATGCTTTTGTACCTAAGAGCTGGAAAGTTAAATAGGGGCAGCAGTTCTAGGCAATAGCAGGGTGAATACCTGGAATAACATAGGAGACTGGATGAACAAGTGGATTAGGATGGTCACACCACACTTGCATTTCTTGCCTACCCTTGAGCTAACATTTGTCATGCTTCCAACAGCCACAACCCAATGGGGGCTGCTGGGTGTCCAAAACAAAACAAACACGTCTCTTTCATCCTGTTGCACAGCCCTGAGCCAGCTACGAGAGGTCTGCAAGGCATCCCCTCCAACTGACCCATGTCTAATGGAGAGCTCCTTGGTGTTCCATGAAGTGCAACGGCACAGTCAGATGAGCTGCACTGCCTTGAGATGCCAGGCTACCAGCACCACTAGCAGTTCATCAGCTTCTACCAGAACTGTCACATTCTGCAGGGAATGCTTTCCTGCAAATAACCCCTGAGCCCCCAGCATGGTGCACACCTGGAGCTTCAGTGATGCGGTGGCTGTTGTGCTGCTACTGGCTGGGTTTTCTCTGTGGAGGAATTCTGTATTTCCAGCAGCACTGCTCGTAAGCATTGTCTCTGATGTGAAAATATAAACCACAGCCAAATCTTGCCTTGTAAAATGTTGCCGTCTCAACTCTGCTGTCAATAGCACCCAGCAGCACACTATATTCCATGCTGCAGCTAAAGTATTCTGATGTTGGAAACTGTGGGAACAGCCCCATGTCGCTGAGTGCTTTCTTTTTGTCCCCATAGTACTGACACATAAAGTAGCCACAAATTCACAGAGGCTGTACGCACATTTTTGTAACCGTGATGTCTCCAGAGTCTCTCAGTAGCGTTGAGAGCACTGAGGCTTTGCCAGCATATGGGGGCATGGTTCTCCGCTGCTGTTTTTCTGCTGCTTAGAGAAAACCCCAGGCATGTCTCATCCTCACGACTGCAGAAAACTTGAAAACACAATCTGAAGTTACGTGAAGGCTCAGGAATAGAGGAAAATGAAAGAAACCCCCAAACTGTTTTGCTTATGATCTCCTCTGCCCCCACATTCGCAGGGCTTTTGGGGCAGACTGGCTCAGGGATGTTGTAGGCGGAGGTGAGCGATGATTTGCATCTAGGTTGCTGAGCCCTGCTTTGATTGACTCCAAAGGATTTACGTATCTTCTCACGTACAAAGTCCTCCACGCTCCTGTCTTTGCTTCTGTCTCCACAGGCATCTCTAGCACCCCCACTCCCACTCTGATCAAAGCTTCCCCTCTTCTCCTTTTATCACTGCTACATGTTTTGGACTCCCTGCCTTCTCCACTGCAACGCATGCCCAGAACCACCCGCCAGTCTAACGTGCCTCAAGTTCCCTTCAAAGCCCCCTCTGACTACGCAGGGGAGTCACTCTGATGCTCTGTGTTGTCTAACACCTGCAGCTGATGGAGACTCTGGTGCTTCCCCTGGCAAAACATTTGAGTAATTAACTATCTGGTTAGAAAGTGTTTCCTAATATCTAGCATCAGTGTTGCTCCTTGCAAGCCCCGTTGCTCCTCACCCTATCCCCAGCAGACACAACAAACAATTGATTCCTGTCCCCATTGCAGTGAGTGCTCACATCACACCGTGCCCCCAGGAGAGGAACTCTGGGGGCGATTTATTGTGTTGCCTCTGCCCACAGAGATAACTCACAAGCACAGTCCTATTGGCAGAGGGCAGAAAAGAAAGGATCTTTTGGTATGGGGACCTGCCGTATGGCAACTCTAAGGATGTGATGCTCAAAAAGCAGAATTGCCCTCCTGACCGTACACGCCATAGAGGGAGAAGAAGCAGGACCTTTGCCAGCACGGGATGCGGCATCACCATGTGAGGAGTCATGTTGGGCTGGTGTCCCCATGTCCGCTGTCCCTCTCTTTGCTGCCCAAGCCTCAGCCCCTCACTGTGCCATGGAGTGGCCGTGCGCTGTGGGGTGCCAGGGGGCTGCAGGCAGTGGGAGATGGGGAGAGCTGTGGGAACACCAACGGGGCTTGGGGAGATGCGGGGAGAGGCTGGAACCCCTCGCTGGGTACACGTGTCCCCCCATCACTTTGTCCCCGCAGCCTGCAAGGCTGCCTCGTGCCCTGTCAGGCCGTGCCACCGACGTGGGCATGCGTCATGGCGCTCGAGCAGAAAGATGCAGCCCCTCCACCCCCCCCTCCCCTACAAACACTCCTTTAAGCCCGGAACGGCGATGACCAGCTTGATCCCTCCCACCTGCCTGCTCCCCCTGGCCTGGCCCTGACGTCAGGGAAGGCGTGCGGATGCGTGTGTGCGGGCTGCACATCATACACACATCAGGCACCGCAGAGACGTCGGGAGGCAGCCGGCAGCCGGCGGTGGAAAAGCCCCCGGAGCCGGGCTACATGCGAGAGCTCTGCTCCTCGCCGGGCAGCAGAGGAGCGCTCCTCCGTCCCCACCGTGCGCTGATGCTCTGCGAGCCGCAGCTCCAGGGAGCCCCTCATTGCTAAGGAGGTAAGGGCAGGCACGACGGCCGTCGGCTATTGTAGCCAAAGCTTCGGCTTCGTGCACGACGTTTGCTTACAGGGCTGCTTTTTATTTTGGGAGAGGTGCGAGGGTGAAGCGTGGCATCCCTCCTCTGTTCTGCTTATTGCCGATTCCCCAGCAGCTCCCAGACAATGCCTCCTCCGGGGCAGGCAGCGCTGCATGGCCACTGTTGCTGGGGGCACACCGTGGTGCCACCAACCCGGGCTCAGCTGGCACCAGCTCTCCGTTCACCGACAGCAGGAGGAAGCGGCGGGTGAAAACCTGTCCTGGTAGAGGTGGGGGCTTGAATGAATGTTTCATTCGGGGCTGGCTGTGCTATTCATTCCTGCAGACAGTAAGTTAGATCACAAAGGAGAGAGGAAGGATGAAAGGATGTGGATGAAGACATTTGCGTGAGGTCTTTGAGCCGGCAATATTCTGATTTAAAATCACGCCCAACCACAGCCAGGCAAATCCCCCAGACCCGCTTGTCGGGGAGCGATGCTTTATGCATATACACTCCAAAGGTAAACCAAGCCTCCATGATGGCTTCTCCTCTGGCTTCTTGGCTTGTGGCAGCTCTCCCCGTGGCCTCCCTGAGAATCCGGCGGTACCGACGGAGGGAGCTTTTTATAATCAATCCATAAAGGTGACATTCATATTTTAGCGCTAACGAGGCTGTATCGTAGGCGAGACGATCTCAGCAGAGATGCTTGGAGTTGTGAGCGTGATTGGCTTAGATGGGGAGGGGAAGCTTTAAGTGTGTGTTCCCAATGAAAGCTGGCTTATCTTTTGTATAGCGATTCATTTCAGCCAAGGGGTTTTTAGCATGCAGGATACGTGGAGGAAATTGTTCCACTCTTCTTTAGCTCTTAATGGCACGATCTAGTAACCAAAAAAAGAGGGAGGGGGCTAAGGGGCTTTCATTAGCATTGGACAGAGACGGCATTTAGAAAACCCGAGAGACGCCGGGGCTGCAAGGACAGAGGATGGCTGAACGTTTGCTTCCCGGCTGCCCCCTCCTGTTACAACAGCCCCTTTCTGGGTCCAAAAGCTAAACCCTACAATTTCACACCCAGCTCCCAGGCCACGCTCCGATGCCCAAAGGGACGGCATGGGGTTGCAGCCCCCTGAGGTGATGGGAAGCCCGGGACCTCAGGGCTGGGTGAAGGCAAAGGGATCCCAGCGGGGGGAAGGAGCACAAAGAGGAGCTGCGTGGGAGGGCGGGGGGCTGAGGGCGATGACACCAATTAAATATGGATTGCGGGTGACGCGTGAGAGCTTCATGTTGCTGCTGCTAATGACCGGGGAGTGACGGCGGCCGGAGCTTCTGGGCCACTGCCTCTCTGTGGGGCTGTGGAGTTAAACGGGGTCACGCCAGCACCCACCCGAGGGGATGTGTTTACGAGGAGTGGGGCAGACAGCGACTTTGTTTGATGAGCTGCATGGCGATGAGCGAGGCTCTTGGATCTGCAGATAAAAGCCGACGTGTCTCCTGCCTGTCTGTCCTAATTGGCGCGGGGTTGGTGCGCGCGCCCGCTGGCAGCTCTGAGTGGAGGCCTTCTCTCACAGGAACAAGGAGGAGAAACCGTGGCTGTGCCGAGGCGGCGAATTCGTTGGTCCTCAGCCTGCAGCAGCTTCAGCTGCCTCGCATTTCATCCCCACGGTGTGGCTGAGCGTGGGGTGGGCGCGGGGAGGACGTACCCACAGCTCCCCTCTGTGGTTTCCCCCATCCCTTTGTTCGCTGCGGGGACTCAGATGAGGTGGGAATCGGTGCCCCAAGGGATGTAGGCCCTGTGGGCCCCTTCTCTGATGTCAGCTTTGCCCTTGTCTCACTGCTTCTGCTGCTGTGTGGGATCGTGGTGCCGAGATGGCCATGGGTGGTGGGCGAGGGGAATGGGCGTGCTCCCTCCCCACCGTGCCGTCTGCTCCAGAAACCTTTTCCCACGTCCTTGGTGCTTACTAATTTCAGAGCAGAGGTGACCCCCTTCTGCACGTTCCCCCAGGGCCCTCACCTCTCAGCGTGAGTCAGAAAGCAAATTAAAGGCTCTCTGGGTTTCCTGGCATGCGATCCCAAATACTCCACATGGGCCTGGGAGGCTGAAGGGCACATTGTGTTGGATGAAGCCACCGAGGGGGAAAGAGATCCGCAGGGTGAAGGGTTTCTGAGCAGCTCCAGATCCAGGAGACTTAAAAACACATAAAACCCTACAAATGTCATCAATTAGAACAGCCTGCCTGTGCCAGTGCCAGCTCCTGCTCTTTGGCACGTGACACCCGGCTCCATGCTCCCACCGATCATCCTGCAGCTGAAGGTTGGGGATTTTCTGCTTTCGGGGGCCAAAACGCACTGTTATGGCACAGGCTTTAATTCAGGGCTCAAACAGTGCAATGCCAACCAAGAACCTGAGGTCGATGGCTACGGCCGACCCGTAACCACTCCCCCCTCTCCCTGCAGCTTGCTGAAGCAGACCCCTGCCTGCTGTTCCCCACGCCCGGCCCCGAGACGGAGGACCCCACTGACCCCACCATGTCATCGGAGCCCGGCGCCCCGCCGGCCGTGCCACCTCTGCACTCTCCCAAGTCCCCGGTCTGGCCCACCTTCCCCTTCCAGCGTGAGGGCAGCCGTGTTTGGGAGCGGGGCAATCTCCTGCTGCGGGACCTGCCCAGCCCGCTGCCCACTAAGAGGACCAGGACCTACTCTGCGTAAGTACCCGGCAGTCCACAGGGGATGCTGGAAATGTCCCTCCGGCTGCATGTGCAGACTTCTCCATCCCTTCCCTCCTGCAGGACGGCACGTGCTTCTGCCGGGCCCATCTACAAGGGTGTCTGCAAGCAGTTCTCCCGCTCACAGGGCCATGGGTTCATCACTCCAGAGAACGGCACAGAAGACATTTTTGTCCATGTGTCTGAGTAAGTCCGCAAGCACTGGGTATGTGGGAGTGACCCGTGGGCTGGGGTTATGCTGTGTCCATGGGTGATGGTGCATCCATAGGTGATACTCTATCTCCATATACCTAAAATCCCACTGCAGGTGGGTTTTCCCCCATGATGCTGGGTGCCTTCCTTGGTGCTGGAGGGCTCCATCTCTCGGCCCCACAGCCCCATCGCCTCCCCTCTCCTCTCCCACAGCATCGAAGGGGAGTACGTCCCGGTAGAGGGGGATGAGGTGACGTACAAGGTCTGCCCCATCCCTCCCAAGAACCAGAAGTTCCAGGCAGTGGAGGTGGTGCTCACCAACCTGGCGCCCCATACGAAGCATGAGACATGGTCTGGGCAGATCATCGGCTCCTAGGTACCTGGGGAACCTGATGGCCGCTCGCAGGGAGCTTGGGGAAGGCCGGGCTGGCAAAGAGGCTGGGGCCACTCCCCAGCACGCAGGTGTTCACGTTCGGTGTCTTTTCTAAGGTTACGGTTTCCTTTTTCTGTGTGTGTTTGTACCTGTCTTTCGAGGGGGATGGGGAAAGCGGAGTCCTCCCCACTGACCTCTCAGCTCCTGGGGTAGCACTGAGTCCCATGTCCTTGAGCCCAAGGGGAGCGGGAGGACTGATCCTGCTCCCATCCCACTGCGGCCTGGGGCTTTTGGGGGGCTTTTCCCAGCCTCCCCAGCCCTGCTCTGGCCAGATGGGCAAATCACTGTGCCGGGAGGGGACAGCTCAGCTCCTTCTGTCCCCATCACCCCAGCCCCCCTGGAGCCCCATCCCGTGTGTGCCTGTGTGTGTGTGCGTGTCCGTAGGTCACCGTGGGGCTGAAGGGTTTGGTGATCTCCCTCTGCTCATGCTCCAAGCCGACACCTCCCGCCCCCTCGGTGTAGACAGGGTCTCGTATATAAAGCACAAATTTGTTCTCAGTCCTCTCCGCCATATCCTCGCCAGGTGGGCTCCTGTGGCCTTGGGGACAGGAAAGGGGCGCCTGGGGGTTGTGGGACGTGAACGTAGGGATGGCCCCATGCCGTGCCCCAGGCAGTCAGCCTGGCCAAGACAAACTGTTGGATTTTTCTTCTTTCTTTTCTTTTTTCTTTATTTTTTTGGGGGGGAAATAACCTAAAATCATAGAATTGTTGGTGTTTTTACAACTCTGGTGTGGTTCCCGCCTGTCTGACCTTGTGTCAACCTTTGTAACATTGGCAATAAACCATTAAAAGTGACTTTCCCATGAGCCCTGCCCATCCTGCCTTTTTGTGTGTAAGTGCACCCTGCAGGGGACCCAGGAACCCCAGGGCTTGCCTCAGACACTCACCAATGCTGTGCACTGCACCCCAACTTCAGCAGAACTGCTGGAGTGGGTCCAGAGGAGGGCCAAGAAGATGCTCAGCAGGCTGGAGCACCTCTGCTCTGAAGGCAGTCTGAGGGAGCTGGGCTTGTTCAGCATGGAGAAGAGAAGGCTGAGGGGAGCCTTCCAGTACTGAAAGAGAGCTTATAAAAAGGATAAACTTTTTACACAGTCTAATAGTGATAGGATAGGGGGAATGGCTTTAAAGTATCAGACAGGACACTGAGGTCAGAAATACCGTATTCAGAAGGCAGTGAGGTGCTGGCACGGCTGCCCAGAGAGCTGTGGGTGCCCCATCCCTGGAGGTTCAAGGCCAGGTTGGATGGGGCCATGGGCAGCCTGAGGTGGTGGGTGGCAGCCCTGCCCACGGCACGAGGTGGGACTGGGTGGGCTTTGAGGTCCTTTTCAACCCAACCATTCTGTGATTCTGATTCCCTGGTCCTGCAGTGCCTACACCCAACACTTGAGGGCAGAGCAGAGCCTGCAGACAGCACACACGCTGACAACTGCACACTGCGGCTTTAATAGGATTTGTATACATATATATATTTATATATTTATTTCTTTAAATTTATTTCTAATCTAACAGTTGGTACCAGTCAGACAGGAGCTGCCCATCTCGCACAGATACAGAACCATATGGTTCCCACCACAGGGCCCACCGCATCCACTCACTCACACACCCATGGGGAGAAACCCGTGGCCGTGCTATGGAGCAGGCAAGGGGAAGCTTCCCTGCCTCCGAGAAACTCCAGAGAACCCAGCCAGGCTGCAGCCAGAGCTACGGCAGGACAGGCTGTCCCCTCACTCACAGCACGAGCGGCCCTACAGACAGCACGGGGAGCAAACAGATCACTTCAGCCCTCAGGGCCACCACAGTGCCTTGCAGCCTCACTGCCAAACAACACAGAAATCCTGCTGACTTGAAATAGACTCACAGGAAAAATAAACCACAGCCTGATCCTCAGTGAAAGAGAAGGAACCACAAAACACAAGGTTCCTCCATGAGTGTTGAAGTGGAGGGTCAAAATGGCGGCCTGTGAAGAGAGCACTCTGCATTCAGGCTTCTCCAACATGTCCCCCCCCTCCCACAGATTTTGTCTGGGCAGAGGGAGGTATTTGTGCATTTGCTGGAGATTGCTGGATGCCAGGCCGTCGCACTCATGCAAATGGGACACGTTTACAGACTGATGTGTTTAAGAGGTACCGTCACACGGAGAAGAAAGCACCCACCAGTGCTGGTCACACACCACTGTAGCGCGAGCAGGGCCAGGCAGCGGGACCAAAGTCCTCTCAGGGACTGTGAAAAGCTGCCCCAGGCCCAGAAGCACCACCTTTTGCTTTGGTCCCGTGGTTAAAGGGTGGCAGCCATTGGGAAACTTCTCTCTGAGCCCAGCTCCAAGGTGGGGCCACAGGGATGGGCAACGACAGTGCGAGGACAGCGGGAGGAAGCAGGATGTAGCAGGAGAGCTGAGCACTAGGAAGGAAGGGGACTTAGTCTGCTATGAACGCCTTGGGTAAGGCTTTATAGTAATGCATCTGTGACATCTGATGGACACATTGATGGGAAGACTGAGCACTGGCAAAGTCTGCCCAGAGAGGCTTTGGGCTCTCCTACTTGGAGATTTTCAGAAGCTGCCTGGATGTGGGCCTGGGCACCCTGCTCTGAGTGCAGGGGTTGGGCCAGGTGAACCCAGAGGTGCCTCAGCCACGCTGCAATTGTGTGCAGGCTGCTGGGAAGCCCCTGGCAAAGTGGGAGATAAACATGAGAGGCAAATTCCCTTGTGCAGAGGCGCTGAAGAGCAACGCAACAAAACAGAGAAGGGAGCAAGGGAAGGACGGACAGACACATGCACATAGACAGACGTGGTTAAATCTGGCCCTGGCATTTGGGTCCAGAAGGCAGGAATGTATCGCTGCCCACTGAGGCCCCAGCTGGCGAGAGAGAAGTTCTGCTGGAGGAAGGACTGCCTGGTCCCACAGACCTCAGCCACAAACCGGGAGTGCCAAAGGGCTGACCAACAACAGCCCCCTTCTGCACACCCCCTGCACTCACACAACAGCTCCTGACCAGCACCGGCAAGTGTTTTTCAGTCTACCCTGAGCAGATTCCTCAAACGAAGGTGCTTTTCTTCGTGGGGGAGAGAAGGGAGGAGGGCTGCAGGACCCTCACAGTCAGCACTCATTCGCTCTCTCAGGAAAGAAGATTTCACGGCACCGCTGGACCGTGTCCTGGGGGGACTGGACGCTGTGTCCCACCGTCCGGGGGTCGTCGTAGATTTCATAATCGTTCCCTCCCTGCAAGGCAGCAGAGAACAGGGAAAGCATTAGCAGTCTCCTTGGAGGATCCGCATCCTGCGAGAAGCCTCCATCTGCTGCTGCAAACACACAGAGAGCATCCCCCATTTGCACACCACTAGAGGTCCGTGGTGGCCGCTGGAGCACCACGGGCACCACCGAGCGAGGAGAAAGCAGCCATGTGAGGGGTGAGCAGGGTGTACTCACGGGGGTGGTCTCGTTCCCGAAGAAGTGGATGGTGTCAAACCTCTCATCGTCCAGCACGTTGAGGCAGTAGCGCTTGTCCCAGCCCTCTGGGAAGACGTCGAAGCTGATCATGCCACCTGCCGGCGGAAGGGAGAGTGTTAGCAGAGTGGCCTCCAGGTGGTGGGGTGTCCCCCTGCCCCCAGCTCTGGAGCCCTCCCCACACAGCTGTGCCCTGTGCCTCTCCGGCATGTGATAGTAGGAGGTGGCAGATGCTGTTCCTATGGCAACAGGCTGAGTGACATCAGCAGGGCCGGGTGACATCAGTAGGGCTCCATGCCACACATGCAAGCAGGCAGCAGCGGGCTGCAGGGGGAGCTGGCAGGAAGGCACCAGACATCCATGTGCTGGAAAAGATTTGGGGCTACACCTTGAAGATAGCATCGGTGTCCCCTGTGTCCCAAAGCAGGACAGCGGGGGGACAAAGCACATGTTGTCAGCTACTGGCACTGAGAACTCTCCCAGGCTTCTGCATGGACGTCACATTCTCCTGCTTTGGAAATAACTGAAATAAAATGCTGCACTGCATTGTGTTCTGCCCTTTCATGAGAGCTGGGCAGCAAGAAGGGCCCCTGGTGCCAGCTGGAAGGGGCAGGGAGCCAGTCGGAGTAGGGAGAAGCAAGATGCTGAGGACACCAAGCACTGCCCCTCGCCTGAGCACAGCACGGGGCTGCAGTGAGGTCTCCCATCACTTCCCACCTTCCACAGCCTGGGACGAGGCTCTCAGAGCCAGCTTGTCCCATCAGCCCCATTTCCATGTGTCCCTGCCCCTCTGCTCTTTGCACAGATTTCCACCTTCTTATGTTACACAAAGCCCTGCAGAAGGTCTCTTTCTGGCTTCAGCTCCGTCCCCTTAGATAACCTCATTTCTCCCCCAACACTGGCCCGGTTCCCAGGATTGCTGAAGCCCCTCCTTAGCTCCCTGCCTTGGCTGTAGAGCACCTCCAGCCCCAGAAGCAGCCCTACAAAAGCCCATGACACGCAGTGCCAGCTCTTCTTCCAAGGAGAAGGATGTTTCCCTAGCAGCCAGCCCTCCAAACAAAACTCTGAGCTGAGAACACGAGGCCCCTTCCTCTCACACCACCGCATTCCTGGAGGAGCCCTGCAGAGGACTGAATGTGCCCAGAGCTCTGCTGGCAGACCTGCTGCTATGTTTGAGCCAGAGCAGAGCTGCTGCACGGGGGTGGGCTCAGCAGAGCTAACAGGAATAAGGCGCTGATAGCATCATGGGACTGAAAGCAGTTGGCCTGGCTGACACTCAGAGGAAAAACCTATGGCACAGTTTATTTGTGGAATCATAGACTCGTTAAGGTTGGAAAAGACCTCTAAGACCATCTAGTCCAACCGCCGAGCCATCACCACCTTGCCACTGACCCGCTGCAAATGCAAGCATGATCCCCCTGTGGCAGCTCTCCAGGAATTGCACAGCCTTCACCCAGCTGGATCCCCACGGGGATCGGCTGCATTCCCACTCCCCATCCCAGGATTTCATGGTGAATGCAATGAAGAGGCCATGGCAAAACCCGCTCTGCTCACCTCGAGAGAAACGTAGCCCTTTGCCAGCAAACTCCCTCTGCAAGGCTGCCACAAACTTCTCCCGGATCCGCTCTTTCTGTGGAGGAGAAGGGAAAAGGGTCTGAATCACAGGGTCATTACGGTTGGGAAGGACATCTATGGTCATCAAGTCCAACCATCAACCCATCACCTCCAGGAACCTCCAAGCCAAGACACACAGCTTGGAGCTGGGCTCCTATCTCCTTGGGAAGTGGGGGAAGTGGACAAGACTCAAGGCCTGTGACAGTGTGAGACCTGCAAAGGGAATAGCGAGCCCAAACCCAACCCACGTACCTTGTCCAGCTCAGAGAATTCGATCCGTTCCTCCAGTGAGCAGCTCCTCCCAATGGGGGAGATGTTCAGCATCCCATTGCGAAACTCAATGAAGGTTCCTCTGTGTGGGCAAGGGCACAAGGTTACTGAGGTCTTCCCAAGGGCAGGGAGAGAAAAACAGCCCTCTGAGGTCGGTGCAACTACAGCTGATGTCAGACAGCAGTGCTGGTCAAACGTGCCCCCAAAACCAAGGGCTGGGCCCAGAGCTGTCGGGGCTGTTTGGTTGCCTCACTGCTGCTCGGTTGCTCAACTCATTGAGTGACTCTGTGGAGTCAGGCCTGGGGGATTTCTCAAAGCTTTTCTGGACAGCCTGTGCTGTCACAGACAGCAGAGCTCCCTGTGAGGAGCTGCAGCCGCCACGAGGCCTCCCCTCAGCTCCTCTATTCTGCACTGAGCCAACCAGGGGAGCTCAGCTGCTCCTCATATGCTTTGTCCTCCAGACCCTTCTCCACTCGTAGCCCTCCTCTGGACACTTCTAATAGCTTTATGTCCTTTACCGTTTCTTGGGCAGCTTCAGCAGCGCCATGTAGTTGAGGCAGAAGTTGATGAGGTCCTGCAGCAGCTCCTCTCCCAGGTGGTCCTGAATGGCCTACGGGAGGAGAAGGGTTGAGGAGGAAGCAGCGAGGGGACCACGGAGCAGCAGTCCTCATAGAATCACAGCGCGGTTGGGTTGGAGGGGACCTCAAAGCCCACCCGGTCCCACCCTACGCCGCGGTCAGGGCTGCCACCCAGCAGCTCAGGCTGCCCAGTGCCCCGTCCACCGGGCTGGGAACACCTCCAGGGATGGGGCATGCTGGGGCCACCCGCGCTCACTGCCAACCCACCTGCTTGGCCACCAGCCGCCCATTCTTGTACTGCACGGTGCCGTTCTCGGCGAAGACGTAATCAAACTTATCGACGACTGAAAGGGAGGAGGCAAAAGAGAAACCACGCGTACCGCCCGGGTCATCGGCGAGGACAAGAGGTGCAGCGGGGACAGCCGGCAGGCCGCACGTCTCCCTGCCCGTGGGCCGCTATCTGCAGCGGGCAGGTGGGCGGCTGACGCAGACGGGCAGCGACCCGACGGCGTCCCAGCCCCGGCCGAGATAAGCGCACGGAACGTCATGCGCTCGGCCACGTGCGGTCGTCGCTCCATCCCCGCCGCCGAGCCCCGCGGCGCGGCGACGGGTTACCTAACGCGGCCCCCGTGCAAACGCAGCGCCGCTGACTCGGCCCTCCGAGCTAACGAGGCGGAAGGGAGACCTTAGGACTCGCCGCGCGCCGGGCACGGATCTCGGGAAGGAAAACGAGGCGCGGGGCGAAGGGCTGCCCTCCCGGCGCCGCGCCTCCCCGCGCCCCGCCCGCCCGCCCCGCGCACCTTCGTCGCCCTCTCCCAGCTGCTCGGCGATCTTGGAGTAGTCGGAGCCCCCCACCACGCCGATCTGCACCCTGCCGCGCAGCTCCTGCAGGAAGCGGTCCACCTCCGGTTCGATTTTCTGCGGGAGCCGGGAGGACGGATGAGAGGGGCCGGAGCCCGGCGCGCGGTCCCCCGCCTCTCCTCCTCCTCCCCCCCCCTCCGCCCGGCTCCGCTACCTGCCGAGCCGGCGTCAGCGTCCCGTCCACGTCGAAGAGGCACAGCACCCGGCCCCGCGCCGCCGCCATCCCGCAGCCTCTGCCGGAGCGCGGGGGCGGCCCGGGGGCGGGACTGCGCCGCGGCGCCATCGTGCGGCCGCCGCTCCGGGAGGTGCCCGACGCCCGCGGGCAGGTGGGAGGCGGGGATGCGGCGCGGGGCCCGGCGGCGCTCCGTGCGTCGCGAGCGGCTCTGCCGCCTCGGGGCGCTTCGTCGGAGGGGCTTCTAGTCAGGAGGAGCGGTGCTGCAGCGGCACAGCTGCCCAGGGAGGTGGTGCAGTCACCGTCCCTGGAGGTGTTCCAGAGCCGTGTGGATGTGGCACTGAGGACGCGGTCAGTGGGCACGGTGGGGATGGGCTGGCAGCTGGACGTGAAGATCCCAGGCATCTTTTTCAGTTTTAACGATTCTATGATTCTGTGATTATCAGCCCGCTAACAGAGGTGCGATGAGCCTCTTCTCCAACAAACCCCCACTGTCTGACCTTCATTCAGCTCATCCCAAACTGCATCAGCCCTCAGAGGAGGGGTCTGGGGCTGTCGGTTGGTGCTTAGCTGACTGTGAGGCAGCAGTGTGCCCAGGTGGCCAAGAAGGCCAACGGCATCCTGGCTGGTACCAGCAGTAGTGCAGCCTGCAGGAGCAGGGAGGCGACCGTCCCTCTGTACTCAGCTCTGGTGAGGCCGTACCTCAAGTGCTGTGTTCAGTTCTGGGCCCCTCACTGCAAGAAAGGCATGGAGGCCCTGGAGTGCGTCCAGAGAAGGGCAGCAGAGCTGTGAGGGGTCTGGAGCACAACTCTGAAGGGGAACAGCTGAGGGAACTGTTCAGTCTGGAGGAGGCATATTGCTCTCCATAAGAATCTGTGAGGAGGTTGTAGTGAGGTGAGGCGGGCCTCTTCTCCCTGGTAACAGTGATAGGGTGAGAGGGAACAGCCTCAGTTTGTGCCAGGGAAGGCTCAGGTTGGATATTAGAAGAATCTCTGTAAGAGCAGTGCTGTGCTGAGACAGGCTGCCCAGAGAGGTGGTGGATCACCATGCATGCAGGCATTTAAGAGTAGTAGTAGTCACACTGAGGGATGTGGCCTAGAGCAGTCACAGGCACGGGCTGGCAGCTGGACTCAACAACCTCAGTGGTTGTTGATCCTATGACCTCAATACCATACTGCAGCACTTGCAGAAGGTCCCCAAAGCTCACACAGAACACCACTCCCCAGCAGCCCACACTGCTGCTTTCCCAAGCAGAACATGGCACAAACTACTGGGATGGCTCCTCAGCTTACAACTTCCAGCCAGGAACGGTGCGAGGCAGACTATGTAGATTTCCAGCTGGGCAGGTGTGTGGAAAGATACGTACAAACAGGATCACTTTTTTTTTAATTGTAATAGAAAAAAAAAAAATCCAGAACGTCACTTCGTCTAAAGATGTTATTAATTAACCTTTTTTAAATGGCAGAGGGGGAACCCCAGAGATACACAAGAGATCGGGAAGCACGAGCAAAGGATTCTGCTCCCATTCAGGAGTGCAGCTGCCCTGCTCCTTTGTCAGCGAGCTGGCTGAGGTTTGCCACCCCATTACACTTACATACACGTCTCATTCTAGTTTATACTTCTATGAGTACATATGGCTGGGAGGAATGGCTTGTGCAACTTACACCTAACCGTCTTTGGAGAAAATGGGCTTCCTAAGAGACCTACAGGGTACAAGGGTCTTGTTACCCAGTAAGAGCAAATAAACAGGACCTCTTCCTACAGATCCATTGCACAAAACACAGTAGGTCTGGAGACAAGGAGGCCATCTGGGAGCACCATCATTGCTGCAAACAGAGTACGTCTGAGAAACGTAACCCACTGCTATGTTCTGAAATAGGCAGGCAAGGAAAAACTGGGCTTAGGACCTCTGAAGTGGACACACTTATCATGAAACAGTGTGCAGAGACGAAGGTGCCTGCATTCCCTCTGCTGAGCAGCTGTACCGGCAGACTGCTGGTCCTGAAGATACAGTTTGCTGAAAGAAACAGCCACAGCTGTGCTGCTGGTGGGTACCAAGACAACATACCCAGATGTTGTGCTGCACTGCATCAGCTTTGGTACACCTGATTGTCTGGGGAAGCTCCAAGATGCTTCTGCATTTTGTAGCATAGTCATGTCTGCAGGAAGATAAGAGCAGCTCCTCTTCGCAAAATAGGCATCAAAAGAGTTGGGAGCTGATATACACAGACAGGGGAAAAAACGAAGCTATGGCTTCTATGGCTTAGCAGAAAGCAAACCTAACAATCGTTCCCCAGAACGCCAGAAGGTGCTGTATGGTAAATGATTTACTACAGAATGCTTTCTGCAAGCAGTACATTTCGTTGGGGAAAGACTGAAAGCTTTTGCACGAAGCTGTTAGAAAGATAAAACAACCAAACAACCACCACCAAAAACCATTCTGTGGTCCAAAGGCCACCTGCACTGCAAGCAGCCACACACAGCTGCAAAAGGGACAGGCAGGACCTTATTTCCACTTGTGCAGTGATTCCACGAGGTGCAGAGCAACAGCGCATTGGGCAGTGAGAGAACTGCAGTTTTCCTTTGTTCCATCTCCACAAGAAGATTAAGTGTTACAGCCTGCTCTGATTAACAGCATGAGAAACGCACTAAAGTGCATTATTCTGAGGGAAAGAGCTCAGCAGGGGAAGGACACCTCCGTCAGGTATGCAGTTTCCAGCACAGAAGACTGGAGATGCAGCAGATGTTGTCCCAGCAAAGCACTGCACATCGGACCATACATTTGCATAGACACATTTTTCAGCAGTATCTGAGCTGTGCAGTACCCACCTGCAGGGCAGTGTTTTGGGGTTTTTCTGATGTTGTGTTCTTTCCTAAGCATACTTACTACAGAACTGTCCAGGAAAGTAGCGTATATACGTGCACAATAAGAAATCAGTGGGCCTATTCTTCTCTTCCCGTGATCTTTTTCTGCTGTGAATAACTGCAAAGCTGTAAGAATCTTAAATTAGAAGATGCAGCATTGACACAACCTACTGTCAATCTAAGGACAGGACTGCTTCTCCATGTATCCCAATCAACTCAATTGTTCCACAGGAAAGCTTAATTTTACTCTTCCTTGTTTTCTTTAAATGTAGGGAGACCTACCGCCTGCTTTTCCTCATGCAGCCCTCAGCGATGTACTTGGCTGCATTAGAAAGAACAGCAATATCAGAAACAGCTGGAAGCCCTACCATGTCTGCAACAAAAGACTGGAGGCAGAGTTGGCCTACATCATGTTATCAAGAGACTGCCGTGCTGTAACTCTTGCTTAGTGAGAAAAAACAGCTCCTACGCAAAGGCAAACAGTTAACAAGGTTCTATCCATTGCTTCCATCACTCACGCTCACAAGATTTCGTTCTTTCAGCTGTTGTCTCCCCTACCACTTGGATCTCACGAGGCTCGCGGTATTCTTCAGATGCAGCCTCCCTCCCACACAATGTACTGAAAGTTTCAGCCTTGGAAGTAACACCACCTGGTTCAGCTGGGCCCACCTTTCCCACTGCTGTGCCATCGCAAATACTCCTATCGAACGAGTTCAGCTTTTCCCCTGAGCAAATAACACAAGGTTAATGAAATATGCACGAGCACTGGGACACCTTTACTTCCTCAGCTATGAGTATCTCCCTTGCTAGAGACTGGAGCTAACACCCCCATAATATTGACAGTGACAAGAGAAAGACAAGCGAGTATGCAAGGGATGGTCAGGACACCCCCTTTACTTCAAAATGCGTAACGGGTTTGAATGCTCACGGAATGAATTCCCACTTCCCAGCAGAGGAATTACTTAGAAAGTATCAGCCTAACTTCAGGCAAGACAGCCTTTATAAATTAGTATAACGCTATTAGAAATTATGGCAATCTTTTTGGTAGCCTTGTCTCGCATGCACCCTGATAAATCCTCTCCCTAAGAAATTTGAAACCTGGTCTCGTCATTTCCAGAGGGTCAATTCAGATGGGAAATTATAAAATAGAAATCTGGAAGATTCGTGCTTAAAAAGGAAGAGGCCTGGTGAGGCTGGGCACAGCAGGGCACTCCTGTTAGCTCTGTCCATTCTCCCTGTTAAAGGTGTTTCCCCCAGGTGGGTGAAACTGGGTGCTGCTCAGGAAGGGCCGTAAAGCTTGTCCAAAAGGTCTGAAAGGACAAAGAAAGAAATGTTTTAAAGAGATTACTTGAACGTTTCCCCCCCATTTACAACTCTTTTAGTCTATTTATCAGCTTTCTTCTACAATGCTGGTTTGATTCTAGACTCTTTTCCACTACAAGCAAAGTAAATTTAACCTATTAAACAGAATGTACTGTTCCATAACTAAATAAAACCAGATTTAAGATTCTCACAGGTAGCTCTGAGTCCTAACATGTCCACACTGATAATGTGGTAATAGCGTGTCTGAAACTGACTTCAGTAACTTACACTACTTAAGCATGTGATTGAAATCCACATTATGCAACTGCAGTTCTCCATTAAGTATCACATCAATATTAAAGAGTCTGCTGGAAGAACAGATCCAGCCCCTTTATAAGACAGTGCTTCAACACAGAATGATTTCTGTTGCAATCTGTAGCTGCTAGTTTGCCTTTAGGTATGACTCACTCTGCTACAGACTATATGACAGATCTTAGGAAATAAGAGCCCAAGGTAGAAGATGTGCCTCCCAAACGATGTGGTATACCACTTACACAACCTAAATAATGAAGCCCCAATCGTCCCACTGAGATCCTTGCTAGCTCAAAGCACAACAGAAATGGTTGAGCTGACCTACCTTTATTTCCCCTCTTCTTCCTCACTCACTCCTAATCCTAAAACTGCAGCTTTAACTTTAAAATTACATCTCCCCTTCTTCTTTGCAGGCAAAACTGACATCTCCAGTGCACTTATGGTGCTTAGAGGATTAGAAGTGATCTTTGAGAGGTCCTGGTTGCCCAAGACAAAGAGAAAAAATACAAGAAAAACCCACCAAGAAACAAAAACCACATTGGCCTCGCTTTCTGAGAGATCCTTTACCCTTCTTGTCACGTTAACGAGTTACTTTGTGAAGGTGGCTCAAGTTAAAGACAGAAGAACCGCTTTCCTTCCCCCTTCTCAGTAATACCAGTGCCAGGCAGTACCTGTTGTATAGTATTGTGTTAAAGTAAACAGCATCCTCTCCCTAATCTCACTCTGCTTCTCACAGAGACACAGCACAAACTGGTACTGCTGCCTCCATCAAATATTTAAGCATTAGCATGGAGCAATACACTACAGAGAGAAGCAGAATGCATACTCACGTGGCAAGAACTTCAGATGGAAGGTCAGTGATGTAGGAAGGGATTTTTCTTCCCGTCAGGAACTGTGCCACTTCGTTACTGAAGGTGTTACAGTTACGTTCAAAGAAGTGGTAAGACTCACTTCTGTGCCACAGGAAAGGGATTGAAAGAAGAGACTCAGCAATAAGTCTAACAAGCAGTAAAACACAGATCGCTACTGAGGAGCATCTCCTTACATTAGCACTTTTCTCCTCTCCCCAACAAAGGGCTCTAAGGCAAATAGGTAAAACACAGACATCGATTCACCTGCTAATTTAATCGAATCTGGGTGGAAAATGACATCTCTCTGCATCGCTGATTCTATACGATGGTTTTTTGAAGGTGAAGTGAGGTCAGGTTTCTTCATGTAAAGCCACAGAAGGAATGCAGAGTAATCAGGGGAACTGTTGGCACTGAAATCCAGCCAGAACACTACATGCCACCATTTTGTGTTGTGAGGAGTAGACGTGACGTTTTAGCAGTCAAGACTTTGCTTTTACTCAGCTGAAAGCTGGCAGCCTTACTACATCTCACCTATGACTCACGGGGCATTGTTTTCTGACATCTTTCACACAGTGCCTTCATTTTCCCCCCGGTGATCCCCTCGAAGAGATTTCAGGCATCATTCCATTTTACAAAAACAAAGAAGTGAGAAAGGCTTCCTGGCAGAATGCTTTCCCAGCCGAGCTCAGGGCTGGCACGCCATAGGCTTGTCTAGCTGTGCATCAGTTCCAGCCTCATCTCTGGAGACTACTAAGTAACACAGCAGGCAGACAAAGCTGTGTGAACGGGACTGGGTTCATAATACTTTCCTCCTTTCTGCACCCTTCTCCTTAAAAGCCTTTTCTCAGTACTCAGATTATACAGTAATAGCCGCTACTTACCGGAACATAGACTCCCCCAAGGAAGAAAGATATTCCAGAAAGATCTCTTCTGTAACTTCAGTGTTCCCCAAGTCAATAACTGAGTCTGGGGGGCCAAGAAGCGTTCCTCCCTGTAGGAATCAACATCCAGAAGACTATTCAAACCACACTGAATTGTTTTTGGCTCCACTGAATTGAGCCCTCACAGCTTGTATAGGCACAGAAGGAGAACTTCTAGTATGTTTATCAAGGAAAGGGCCCTACTGGCCTTTCATTCTCCACTCAGAGACTGAGAGGCAATGTGCTGAAAGCTCAAAGCTCTGACAGAATTCTGCTTTAGAAGAACAACTCATCAGTTTTACCTCTCCAAGAACAGAAAGGTCTGTTGAAGCATCATGGATTTTTTCTTTAACCTTGAAAAGGATGCTTTGAGTTGCCAGGCCTTCACGCAAAGACCGTGCACACAAAATCAGACTACGCATCACTGACAAAGCAGCTGCAGAAAGAGTCTGTCTACCCAGGTCACCGTCACTGGAAGTAACCCTCTAGCCTTCATTTGGCTGAGCTTGAACCCACTGCCCAGGGCAACTTCAGGGCAACCATAGGAAGCAGCTATATCTGGCTGAACTCAGTTCTCTTCACTTGCTGCTTTTCTAAAGGACACGAGCAAACCTGATGATGTAATTCTCTCACAAAGTTCACAGAAAAATAAGTTTAACTTACAGGTGCACAGCTGGAGATTCCCCCAGCACCGTAGTAGAACTCATCCTTATGCACTATTATGGAGGTGTGCCTGCCACAGAGAATAGAAACAACAGGTAAGATAAAGGAAATAATTAAGCTAGCACTTAAAATCAACAGTAAATTCATGTTGTCAATGACACGGTGAAGTAAATAACTTAAAGTCAATGTGCTTCTGTGACTAGGAATAGTACCTGCTGGGACATGAACAGAAGTGAAAGCAATAATTATCAAGCCTACTGTAATGCACAGGTGGTTGGGAAAGAAGAGGCATTGCTAGGTGCCCAAGCACAACACAGAGACAGGGACTTCCACACCAGCACAAGATCTCCTGCAGCCTTTCTGCTAAAGGGTGGAGGGTGAAGTTGCAGAGATAGCAGCTCTGTCTCTCGCTTTGATTCTAGAGGTTCAACCAGCATGTGACAATATTTAACCTTACTGGCAGTCTGTATTCAGGAACAGAAAGTGCACTGGTCCCTCTTCAGCACCAAAGCGCTCTTAAGAGCCGAAGCATATATGATCTCATACTGATAATGCTTCCTGCATCACACGGTATGCGATTCAAATCTAATCACTTACCAGATGCCATCCAGCTGTTTTCCTGCGTGCAGAAAAAAAGAAGATAGTTATTAGTAACATATTTTCCAGCTTTCAGCCTACTTTCTGTTGGTCACAAAGGATCTTTACCTACTATTCCACCATGTCAGCAAGTCCAAAGATAGGATTTTCACCCCAGAGTTGCTTCTAAAGGATGTCTTTCTTTCAAATAAACTCCTTTGTCAACACCAATGCCTGACTTTTTTCCTCCTGCACGCAGATCTGTCAGTGCTATCCTATCCTGCCAACGCTCAGCTTCCTTGGGCTTTTGTCTACAGAGAAAACAAACCTTTTCAGAAGAGTTCAGAGTTCTGCTCTGATTCCACAAGTGCAGTTTGCCAGCACAGAGCACTGAGTTCTCTTTTTCAGTACAAGAGGAGGGATGGGACTTGGACCAATCATCTGTGAAAAGAGGCTCTACAACCACCCGTCCCATGGCTTTCCTTGGCTCTTAAAAAACAAGAGCTTAAGCACGCGTCTGCAGGAGAACTCCTGCGAGTTACAAAATCAAACTGTGTGTTTTGTAGAACACAGCAGCAGCAAAGACGTGCTTCAGGCACAACGATGGCGTTTCTGTCTTAGAAGAAGTTCCTTCTGAAATGCTTTGGTTCCCCGACGCAGCTTTTCCAAGTGGGAAATGGAAACCTCTCCTCATTCAGGGTAGGATCTCAAGATGAAACCACTCTTCAAAGGGTCAGCAGCTGCTACTGCTCCAGGCTCAATTACTTCATCTATCAGAACCCAAAGGCTCAGTTCCTGGTACAGTATCCCTCCGTAAATCTGTATGCACCAACAGCATGCTATGTTGTTGGCCCACTGTTAAGTGACAGAACGTGATGTGATCATCCGCAGATGCTTACATGCACAAGGAAACAAAATATCATAGGGCTGAGGTAGATGATGGGAGCACGAGGATAGCACTATCTTTGAAGCAGTAACTATGCCATCTCCTGGCTTTAACTCAGGATTTGGCTGCATCCCACACTGCACTGCCAACTTTGCTCGTCTCTAAAACGACACCATCGCTTACTGCAATTGCATTCCCACAGCTTACGTTGCTGAGAAGCACACTGTGGCCACTTTCAAAAGGCTGGAATCAGATGCTCAGAATAACAATCAACTGTTCCACTGCCAGGCACGGATGCATTGTCCCAGTTCCTTGTCTTGCAGGAAGCCACTCCCTGCCTGTCCCTACTCAGATGAGTGGCCAAAGGAGGCAGAGGCACTCTCCTGCTCCTCTGTCACAGATGCTGAGGTCTGCAAATCCCAGCAATGAGCACTTCCAACAGCTGCAGTTCTTCACAAGTTCTTCCTCTTGGGTAATAATGAAGAAAATCTTTATTACTATCAGAAATGGGTGAAACAGAGGAAGGAAGCAGAAGGTAGTCCTCCAGGAGCATCAAGAAAGGGATGCTTGTGCATCCAAGTAAATAAAAGCCACTGCTGTAATCTTCTCGCTTATCTCTGAAGCAAAACAGGTACAGATATAGGTACCTGTTTCAGATGAGGGCCGCATGAGAGAGGAGGCAGGGAAAAGGCTGCTGGGACAATAGAGGCATCAATCAAAGTGAGCATACCCACATCTGAAGTAGGTGGGCTGATCTGTCACTGCCATGGAGCACAGCCAGGCAGCAAGCGTGTTTCACCATTAACCTGCTGCACAGAAACTTGGGCACAGAGCCAGCTGAAGGCCTAAAGACAGCAGCAGCAATGAGAGAAGTGGGGCAGTGTGTTGCAACGCCTCAGGAGGACTTACTGCTTCTTTAGCATCCCACACAGCTAAGCTAGATTCTCCATCCATTGTCCCACACCATCTCCATGACAGCTTTCAACTTGTGCTCTGGAGCTGCCAGAAAGAAGCGATACCACCATCATCCCACCATCTGGGTAGGGTATACAGCACAGCTTCGCGTTCAGCAGCTGGCCTAGGACAGCCCATACTGTGGCCTGTGTAGTTCATGTTCTGCTAATAATCGCACAATTGAAAGACAGAGATCTGTTGGAGAGGGTCCAGACGAGGGCCACCAAGATGATCAGGGGGCTGGAGCACCTCCCCTGCGAAGACAGGCTGAGGGAGCTGGGCTTATTCAGC